>CATIWO010059775.1:0-13900 GCA_949673435.1 Macaranga tanarius | reverse complement strand
TTGGTGCAAGAATCAAGTGCTTCACATACAATAAGGGGAGGTAGACCTCCAAACCCCAATAGAGTAGGAGTGGTGCAAAATGAAGTAAGTGCAAAGGTAGGACAATCTCAGAAAGGACCCATAGGTCAGGGAGCTAGCATTGTCGGTAGTGCTCAACAACTTGGAATGTTTGTAACAACTGAGTAGCAAAGGACAAATACGCCTAATGCAATAGAATGTATGGCTAATTTATAAGGTAGACTCATTAGCAGATAAGATAATCGTAGTGTTATAAGTTTATTTATATTAATTGTAATTGTGATCTTAAGGTTTATAAATTAAGAAATCGCTTATATTGAGATGTAATTGTTAATTTATCGATAGTCGCTATTGGTAAGAAACATATATATTACTAGTATAATAATTAAATGAGGAAATTATTAAATTAAGTTGTGATATATAGAATTCTAAAGAATGGAATTACAGTTATAATGTTTAGCGAAGAAACGAATAAAGATTAAAGTAAATAGATTTTTAGTAATAACATAGTAATCGTTCATCGAATTTCGAGGATGAAATTATTTTAGAGGAGAAGAATTGGAACATCCATATACTCAAAAATAATTTGATAGAACAAAAGGGTTAATTGAATATAATGGAGTATTATTTTTTTGGTAAAATTAATATCGGAGATATAATGAGAATAAATTCAAGTTTAGAAATTCGGATGTATTTGGAAGTAATCGAGGATTAAATTGAAAGAAAAATGTTATATAAGGACTTATGAGTGATGTGTTAAAACTTAAAGAATTAAAAAAAAAGAAGCTCATACTTTTTAATGTAGGAGAAGGGGAACAAAAAGATGAAGGGAGCTACTTAAAAAAAAGAAGAAAAAGATAGAGATGAAGACACTATAGCTAGGGTTTTCAAATTCTAAGAATTCATAGATAACTGAGCTTAAATCTTATGAGTGGACTTCTTTTTAGTTTGTTTTCTAGATTTCAATTCAAGATGTTCGAGTTTTTGATTTTTTAGAGAAAATGTTGTTTTGAATTTTAATTTCAAAGTATAATGCACACATTATCACGTTATCAATGTGCTAGAATGGTTAAAATATGTATTGTGGTATTTTATGAAGTAATTATTAGTAAAAACTTGGATTTTTGGTTGAAGTTCTATCATTTTTTATTATATAATGCCTCTGTAGGTCAATCAGGGATTGCCTAAGAGACCTAGGGGTGCCTCAGTATACTGAGGTACCCCCAGGTCTCTTAGGCGATGCCTTATTTGACGCCTCAGTATACAGAGGAGGTACCTCAGTGCTAAGGCGATGCCTTAGTTGTAACATCCGTGTGCTTAAACTAGATTAATTTAAGTTAATGATAATTAAGTATGTTTAATTCGATGATATTAAATTGATGTGGATTAGAGTTGATATTTATTATTTTGGTAAGGAAGTATATAATGTTTAAATAAGAAATAAAGGAATTATATTGAGTAAAAAGTTGGAAGGATGTAATTGAAAAGGGATTTAGCATGTAACTGAAATAAAGGAGAGTAAATGAAGTTATAAAGAAAGGAAAGAAAAGATAAAGGATCAAAGTGAAAATAAGGGAGTAGAGTTATTGGTTCTGGAGAGGAGAAGTATGGCTCTGTATGGGAAGAGAGAAAGAAGAAAAAGAAGGAAAAAGAGAAAGAAGAGAGAAAGGAGAAGAGGAAAAGAGAGAAGCTCTCGAAATCAAATCTAAATTTTAGCAAGAGAAATCAATGAGTGGATTATAAATTATTGTGGGTTTTTTCGTTCAAGTTTGGCTTAAGTCATTTTTGTATATAAAAATTGAATTCTTGATGCTTTTCTTTAGATCTAGAGTGATCTAAGTAGTTTCAAGCATGTTTGTTAGTAGTTTGAAGTTATATGCATGATATATGATCATTTTGTGGAGTTAAATTGAGTTTTGGGTCAGAAATTCATGATTTTTCATCTAAAATTAGTGTTCTAGAGGTGAACAGGTGCACGCCTGTTCACTGGAGGCATGCGTCTCATTAGGTGCCTCTGTACGAGGCTGGCACCCCTGTATAGAGGCTGGCGCACCTGCACAGAGGCACATGCCTCTATGGTCAGGCACACTCCCCTGTGCTCTGTTTTGTGACCCGTTTGACTTAAAACTTCAATTTTTCTGATGTTAACTTGAACCGAACATTGGAATAATGTACTAGAACATAAAAATGATTGAAAAACACTTTCTATTGAGGAAATGACATATGATTTATAAGTTTCAGACAAAGAGACTAAATTATGTATGAAAAGAGAATCAAAGTTCAGAATCTTTGTAAATATATATGAGTGAACATCGAAATGATATAATTATACTCTTACTAATGTTATGAACATTATATAAAGATTATGTTGATATATTTATATACAAGTAAGGGTTGGTGTTATATATGTATATATGAGATGAGTTGGCCACTCAAATTATAACTATCTTTGAGACAACGTAGGGATTCAGAGGTGCCTTTGGGGTGAATCCTTGTGGTTATACCATATGCATACGAGGTGCTATAAATGATCTTATGAATAATTATGTGCACTGGCTAGTGTTGGCCATGAGAAAAAGAATTGAGATGTTATGTGAGAGAAGTGATTTATGTATATTGTTGTCAATTCTGAGAAGAGTTGGGGGAATATATTATTTACGAATAATATTTGTATGAATTACAAATTGAGAAAGATTTACTTGATAATAATATTACTAAATATTTAATGAATGAAATTCTCAACTCTTGAGACAACAGAAAGGAATAATCTATAAATATAATCAAATTATGTATGGGATGCTATTCATTTTTCTTTTATAAGAATTTTTGCATTAATTATAGATTGAGAGAATAAATCCTCAAGTGTATTTAAGAATGTTTTGAAGGGGTATTTTTATTGAAATAAAGATTTAATGTAGATGCTTACTTATATTATTTATAGAAATCTTTTATTAAATGGTTTATGGAAATAAAGTATTATTTATTGAAAGGATCTTTTGATAATTATATTCATTTATGCGGAATAAACAGTTTTGAGATTATTATTAGGAATGTGATTCAAAATTGTTTTGGTTTAATGTTTTGCAACTAAAGGTATTTTAGTTGTTTACTACGTAATTTCTTGTGACATTACTCACCACTGTTTTAAAATGATTTTCCTAGATTTGGGTAGTCATTAACACTGGAAGAAGAGATGGCAATATACTGGGCTATAATGGTGTACGAGATCACCGAGGCAGAGACACTTGTACGATATATAGTGTATTATGATAATGATGCCGAGTTAGTGATCTGGATTATGGTTCAGCCTATAGGGTCGAAGGTCAGTCTGTCTGCCGTCCGAGAGGAGCATTTAGATGGTATATGCACGACCTTCCGTGTCCTATACGCCACCTTCACTGACGTCCAGGTCACCCTCTCTTGGGTGTGATGCGGATTGCATATCTGTATATTTTGGCTTTTTGGGCTTTTTGCTAGAGGCCTTATTACACCCTTGTGCTATTATTGTGATATTTTTTAGCCTAGCAGCTAGAGAGGTTGTGAGGGTGTGGCCAGGGTTGGAGCTATCAGTTCACCACCACCATCATCATCATATTGAGCAGGTCGGCCAGAGTCATGACTACTAGAGAGAGAGATGCTTGTTCATAGATACCTATGTATTAGGTTATTATTTTTATTAGCATTTAGTACTCTCACCTTTGTACATGATGTATATATTTTTATATGGATGATGGTTATATAGTACTACTGATGTTATCATTATATCATGAGATATTATTTACATTTGAAGTGGTTTGTGTCATTTATTTATATTTGGAGTTTATTGATGACACGAAATGTATTATTGTGATTGTGAATTATCATAAGTAAGGATATGATATTTGGGAAAATATCCAATAACATATATCTACTTGCAGTTAAATGGAAATGAATGGCATTGTTTTTATGATTTGTTTATATAAGTTTAGCAATATAGAATTGTTGTAATCGAGAGTTAAGAAAAGATTAAATTTTATTGTTCAGAGATTCTTTCTGATTTTATAAGTAATGCCTTTATTATCATTACTTCCTTAATTATGTGTACTAATGGAGTTGATGGTAGTCGGTGTCAACTTGGTATCGGAGCCTAGGTTACTAGGTTCTGTAGACATTAAGAGATATTATGTTATATGGTATAGATATTAAAAAATATTGAGTGGTGGATATTAAATATGGAATGGATATATGTAAGATGATGATAGAATTACTAAAGTTCTATGATCTTATTTTCAAAAAATGGCAAGAACTAGAGGTAGATTATTAGGGAATTAATGTAGAGGAGTTGAGCGAGGCTGTGGTAGGGCTAGAGGTAGAGGTAGAGGACGTGATGTCCAGCCAGATAGAGTCAGACTAGTGGAACTAGAGAATATTCCTACTAGGAGTATAACATCTCAAAGAGAATCATCTCCATCTTCAGCCTCGATTAGCAACGAGAGAGATAATCTACCAGATGTTCGAGCAGATAGTCTGCAAGGTAGCACTACTTTAGCTGCCTCTGCATCGATCTTTGAGCATGTTCCTAGAAGAGTGAGGAATATTTATTACGCACTACCACCGGTAATGCCAGTGAATATGCCCAACCAGCCAGCAGCTCCGGTATTACATATAGACGCTACCGATCTGGCTAGAACAATGGCAACAGTGATGGTAGAATGAGAAAGATAAAGAAAACCCAGAGATATCATCGAGCATGCAAAGAAGTGTGGGGCTTATGATTTCCCTGGAATTTTGGACCCAGGACAAGTAGATAAGTTGATCAGAATGGTGGAAAAAGCCTTCAACACATAGCAGCTTAGTAATGAAGAGAAAGTTGGCAATGTGTATGGTCTAATGTTTGAGAAGGCAGATGACTGGCTGATGAGAGTGAGAAGTCTGTATGGAGAAGCTTTCATATGGTAGCTTTTTAAGGAAGAGTTTGGTAGAGAATACCTAACTGAAAATTTTCAAAAGTAGAGGAAGGCTTCTTCTATAAATCAGGTGCAGGGAACAATGTCCGTCAGAGAATACATTGACAAATTTGAGGATTTATACCAGTATACAAAGGATATGTATCCTAGTGAAGAAGCCAAAAGTGACAAGTTCATCTAGTTTCAAGGATTTATGCAGTGACCGAGAGGGATGTTGAGAATGCACCAGACATAATTAGGGGTACGACTTTTATTTGTAATAAATTGGCATGTGTGTTGATTGATCCTGGTGCAACTTTCACTTTTATATCATCTACTTTCGTTCTATATAATAAGTTTGAATTAGCTGATAGAGATGAACCATTATTGGTTAGCATGCCTATGGGAGTTAGTGTAATTTATGATAAAGTCATTAAAGATATTGTGGTTAAAATAGGTGATGATGAGATGGAATGGGATTTTATGCCTTTACCTCTTAGTGATTTTGATGCTATATTAGGTATGGATGGGCTAAGTCACTATAGAGCGAGTGTAGATTGCTTTGAGAAGCGAGTAGTATTTGAAAAGGAGGATGGTAAAAAGATTCATTTTGTAGGAGAAAATAAAAAAGCTCCAACTAAGATAATTTCAGTTATGACAGCTATGAAGTATCTTAGGAAGAGATATGATGCTTATCTAGCCTTTGTGGTAGATAAAAAGATAGAGGAGATAGATTTGAGGAGAGTACCTATAGTAAATGAGTTTGAAGAAGTGTTTCCTGAGGAGTTACCAGGATTACCACCTGAAAGGGATATTGAATTTAAGATTGAGTTAGGCTTCCTAAATATCCAAACTCGTAAACTTTTGGAGACGGGTCAAATTGGAAAAGGTGTGAAGAATGGGTGCCAAAACTACTCGACACACTGTACTGAGTTGGGAGTGAGTCGGCACAGATGCCCTCTGTTATGACTCGACATGTGGCTAGAAGGCAAGGCTCAAGTTGGCACCAGCGGATGGGATGAGTCAGCACGAGCGAGCAAGTTGGCACAGCTGCTTACTGTCGCGAGTTGGCACGGGTCTTGAAATGCTTCCTTTGACTTTTTGAACTCCAAAATTTATTCCAATGCACTCCAAATCAACTTTAAGCCTGAGATTAGCCTAAAAGAACATACAAATCACATAAACAACAGAAAAGCACAAAAACTAACAATAATAACATACAATTCAACATAATGCAAATACAATCTAACTAAAAAGTCAATAAAATGATCCTAAATTACTATGCTATTTTGCATACTATCAAATTCCCTCACACTTAGACCTTGCTTGCCCTTAAGCAAGAAGTAAAGATCTAAGCAAGAAAAATAACAAAAAATTCATCCTCTTAAAAATGTATGTAGCAATCTCAACAAGTCATTCCAATAATGAAAGAAATTTTTAAAGAAAAGATAGTTAACAATTAACGTTCAATGCACAATAATGATAGAGAAAGTAAGTCTCATAGTATAAGCAATAAGTTTAAAACATTATCTCAATCTATTAATAATAAAATCAAGAATATAAAGTTAAGGTACAAACCAAGCTATATTGCCAAAATATTAATTCTTCAAACTTAGGATTTCGAAAAACACAAATAGCTATTGGGACAAGAATTAAGCATATGCATAGACTAACATTTCTCATGGCATTTTTAGACACATTTTTTTCTTAATGTATTTTCTTTTTCTAGTGGGTGCATTTTATACTCCATCCCACTATATTTTTCTTATGCTTGTAATATCACATACTCTTTCTAAACGAATGCAATTAAGGAGCAAACTCACTTGTACACAACTTATTTAAGATACACCGCATAAAAAGCATAAATTTTCTCTTTTTTTTTTAATGCTTGTGATGTCACACACTCTTTCTGAATGAACGTAATTAAGGAGCATACTTACTTACACACAACTTACTTGAAATACATCACATCAACAAGCTTCAATTTTCTATAAATTTTTTCATTTGTGTCCTCATCCATTATTGAAATGCTAATCTTTCAAATTATAGCTATAGTTTCTCTTAAACTACCTAAGTCTTAAGAAATTAAGCTTAAATCCTTAACATCTTAACTGTAAGCATAGTTAGAAAGTGGACTAAAAATTCTCTAGATTTTGAAAATAATAAAAAGAGATAATAAGAAAAACATAAAGAATATACAATATGAAACTTAAAATTCTATCAATTGAGCATAGAAAATTAATTATTACATGGCATAAAAGTAAAAACTCAATCATAGTCAAAATGAACTAGAAAAGAAGCTGTTGATTGATGTGGAGAAAATGAAAGAAAATCAGTGTAGAGAAAATGAAAGAAAATCAAAAGCGAAGAGAATAAGTGAATGTAAAACCGTTGGTGAATATTTAAATAGAAGAAGAAAGGATGAAAAAGAGAAGAGTATAGAATAGAAAAATAGTACTCAATGGTGTTATAAATAGGGAAAGAAAAAAGTTATGACAAAGTTGGAAAGTTGTGTCCTTATGGGGAAAGGACATGACTTTTCAAAATTGAATTTAAAATAGGAGTAATTATTATATGCAAAAAGACAAAAAGAAATAGAGAAAAAGTAGTAGAATGAAATAGGAAATAATTGAATGAAACAATAAAAAATTGCAAAGAAAATAAAACAGGAAAATTGTAAAAAATTTAAATGTGTTGTAAAGTGAAGGGCACGAGTTGGCACCATGTGCCGACTCGGCACGACGAGTCTCTATTACGAGTCGGCATACAGTGCCGACTCGGTATAGAGCTCGTGAGAGAAACCAAGCAGTTGGGCGAGGCGGCACGCATGTGCCGACTCGGCACAAGGCCAATGCAAAAATAATTTTTTTTAGATGTATATATATTTAAATACTACTAAAAATCAAAACAAATATTAAGTAAAAGAAAAACAATGTGTATGTGTATATGTATATTTGAAAGAAAATGATATAATATAAAAGAAAATAAACAAATAAAATAAATAAAGCATTAAATAAATACCTTGCTAAATTTAATGGTTTATAGCTTGACCATACTTTTTGGAACTCATGGTGTAGAAAGAGAGAGTGATTCCTTTTGATTAATTACCTCATCAATCAAATAAGGCTTGAGACGATTACTATTCACCTTGAAGCTTTTTCTTTTGTCATTAGCAATGTCAATTGCTCCATAAGGATGAACTTTGACAACCTTGAATGGACCTGACCACCTTGACTTCAACTTACCGGGAAACAACTTCAATCTAAAATTATAAAGCAGAATAAGGTCTCCCTCATGGAACTCCTTATTAGCAATATGTTTATCATACAAAAATTTAGTATAATCCTTATATAACTTACCATTCCCATAAGAATTCATTCGTAGCTCCTCCAATTCATTGAGTTGAAGTAACCCTTTCATTCCCGCTTTCTTTAAATCAAAGTTCAAAGCTCTTGTTGCCCAATATGCCTTATGCTCAAGTTCTATGGGCAAGTGACAAGACTTTCCATAAATTAATTAGTAAAGATTAAGGCCTATGGGTGTTTTAAAAGTTATCCTATATTCCCACAAAGCATCATCTAACTTCAATTCCCAATCTTTTCTTAATGAAGAAACCATTTTCTCTAAAATCCATTTAATCTCTCTATTACTCACCTCTACTTGCCCACTTATTTGTGGGTGATATGGATTAGCAACCTTGTGTGTAACCCTATACTTCTATAAAAGAGCCTTAATTATATGATTATAAAAGTGTGAACCACCATCACTAATTAATGCTCTAAGAGTGCCAAACTTTGGAAAAATAATTTTTTTAAGCATCTTTTTTAGAACCTTCGCATTATTAGTAGTAGTAGTTATTGCTTCTACCTATTTTGAGATATAATCTACCATGACCAATATATACTTATAGCCCAAAGAACTATGAAAGAGACCCATGAAGTCAATAACCCAAACATTAAAAATCTCTACTTCGAGAATTCCTTTTAAAGGTATCTCATGTTTTCTAGATAAATTACCCATTCTTTGGCATCTATCACATGTAAGCATAAAATCTCTAGTATCCTTAAATAAAGTAGGCCACCAAAAACCATATTGAAGTACCTTAGAAACTATCTTTGATACACTAAAATGTTCGCCTACATCCAAGGAATGATAATGTCGCAAAACATCTTGAATTTCATTTTGAGGAATACACCTTCTAATCAAGCTGTCTCTACATCTCTTGTATAGCAATGGTTCCTCCCAATAGTAGAATTTACTATCATGTAGAAATTTCTTCTTTTACCTATAATCAAGCCCATAAGGAAGAACTCCACTCACAAGGTAGTTTGAAAAATCCGTAAACCATGGAAGTTCCTTAGATACCAAAGTAAGAAGATGTTCACCATGAAATGATTCATTGATCGGCACACTATCATTATTTCTGTCCAATCCCTCTTGATCTAGCCTTAATAAGTGATCCACAATAAGATTCTCACTTTCTTTCTTATCTCTCACTTCCTAATCAAACTCTTGAAGCATTAGGACCCACCTTAAGAGCCTAGGATTATAATCTTTCTTGCTTAGAAGATACTTGAGGGCAACATGGTCGGAATACACTATCACCTTTTGCCCAACAAGATATGCTCTAAACTTATCAAATGTATAAACAATAGCAAGCAACTCTTTCTCTGTGGTGGTATAATTAATTTGAGCATCATTAAGTAGTTTGCTAGCATAATAAATTACATAAGGCTTGTGTTCTTTTTTTAACCCCAAAATAGTCTCGACCGCAAAGTTACTTACATCACACATGATCTCAAATGGTTGCTCCCAATTAGATGGTTGCAAAACCGGTACTGATGTAAAAGCCTTCTTCAAAGTCCCAAATGCTTCCATACATGCATCATTAAACTCGAAAATAGCCTCCTTAGCAAGTAGCTTATATAATGGCTTTGCTATCTTGGATAAATCTTCTATAGAAACCTGTATGTCCAAGAAAGCTCCTTATATCTTTAACACACTTTGGAGGTGGCAGATTAGCAATGACTTCTATCTTTGCTCTATCAACCTCAATGCCTCTTTGTGAAACTATATGACTAAGAACAATCCCTTCTTGTGCCATAAAGTGGCACTTTTCCCAATTAAGTACTAGTCCATACTTCTTGCACCTATCAAGAACTTTAGAAAGATTTTCTAAATAATTTGCAAAATTAGATCCATAAACACTAAAGTCATCCATGAATACTTCAACACAATCATTTATTAGATCACTAAATATTGAAAACATGCATCTTTGGAAAGTAACGGGAGCATTGCATAGGCCAAAAGGCATACTCCTAAAAGTGAAAGTACCATATGGACAAGTAAAAGTGGTCTTAGCTTCATCTTTGGGATGAATAGGAATTTGATAAAAGCCACTAAAACCATCAAAATAACAAAAATAGGAAAAATTTGCTAATCTTTCTATAACTTGATCAATAAAAGGCAATGGAAAATGATCTTTCCTAGTTGCTTTGTTTAACTTTCTATAGTCAATACACATACACCAACCCGTGATAGTCCTAGTAAGCTCTAAGTTATTATGTTCATTTGGCACAATGGTTAAGCCTCCCTTTTTAGGAACAACTTGAATGGGGCTTACCCATTTACTATCACTAATAGAATATATGATCCCATTATTAAGCAACTTAATCACTTCCTTTTTAACCACTTCCTTAAGAGTGGGATTTAGCCTCCTTTGAGCCTCTATGGTAGGCTTGGCATCATCCTTTAATAGGATTATATGCATACACATAGTTGGGCTTAATCCTTTTAAATCATTGATTGAGTATCCTATTACTCCCTTATGTTTATTCAAAACATCACATAAAGCATTCATCTCATCATTAGGTAGTAAAGAATTGATAATAAAAGGAAAATTAGAATTAGAATTAATAAATACGTACCTTAGAGTGGAAGGCAAAGGTTTAAGCTCCAAATTAGGTGCTTCACTTTATGAGGAAGGCTTAGGATCATCTTCCTTCCTTAATGGCTCATATCTTTGACACTTGTAAGGATAAGTATATGAAGTTGATTCCAACACTCTCACACAAGCTACAACCTCCTTGTTACAACATTTCTCATCAGCCCCTTGTGACTTAGAAATCGCCATAGGGTTTTGACCTACATACTTATGTACAACATCATTCACACATTCATTAATTATATCATGTTAATTTATCCTTTCATGAACTTCAATAGGCGAAGATGACTTAATTATCTTATAGATATCAAAAACTATGGTCTGATCATTCACTTCCACCTTAATTTTGCCATTTTTCATGTCAATGACCACTCCCGCGATCACCAAAAATGGCCTTCCCAATAATATAGGAATTTCGGGGTCCTCCTCCATATCCATCACTATAAAATCTATAGGAATAATAAACCTACCCACTTTAGTGGGTACATTCTCAAGTACACCAAGTGGATATTTAATAGATTTATTAGCCATAGAAAGACACATGGTAGTAGGCTTCAATTCACCTACATCTATTTGCTCAAAAGTAGAATAAGGCATTAAACTTACACTAGCACCTATATCACATAAAGCTTTATTAAATGCAGTATCACCTATTCTACAAGGAATAATAAAAGAATCTAGATCTTTGAGTTTTGGTGAAGTCCTTATGAAGATTGCCTTAAACTCTTCAACAAGTGAAACAAACCTATATTCTTGCATTTTACCCTTATAATTCACAATGTCCTTTAAAAATTTACCCCAAGAGGGCATATCTCTAATGGCATCCATAAAAGGTATAGTAATGGTTATGTCTTTCATATGATCAAGAAACTTACTAAATTGCTTGTCAAGATTGCGTATTACAAACCTTTGTGGGAAAGGTAAGGTTCTAAGGTCAATCTTTGGCTAACCTTTCTTTCTTAGTACTTTTTGAGTAGTCTTCTCTTCCACACCACACTTATCATCTTTTTATCTTTTACACCATCATCTACCTTCGAATCCGCCACACCCTCATCATCATCCTCAATTATCACAATCTTCTTATTTGATGAAGCAACTCCAACTTCCTTACCACTTCTCAAGTTTATGACTTGGAAAGATTATTTAAGATGAAATTTAGGTTGACTAGGTAGTCTTCCTAAAGGTTGAGGGGTTGAAGAGGCTTATTGCACAATTTGATTTTTAAGGATTCGATTGTGGGAGATAAGTTGATAAATTCTTCTATTAAGTTGCTTGAATTGGTCTTCATGTTGTTTTTTAGTGGTTGATTGTTGGTTTATGAATTGCTCTATAAGACTTTCTAAGTTAGACTTTGGTGGTGGTTGATTAAAAGAAGGATGATTTGGTTTCATAGGAAAACTGGGTGGATTTTGTGGTTTGGAAAAATTTAGGCTAAATGGAGAGTATAGTTGAGAGGATGGATTTGACCATGAAAATCCGGGATAGTTTCTCCATTAAGGGTTATATGTATTAGAATTCAGCCCCCCTCTTTGGTTGAAAGCTCCTTGCATAAAACTCATCTACTTTCGTTCTGCATAATAAGTTTGAATTAGCTGGTAGAGACGAACTATTATTGGTTAGCATGCCTATGGGAGTCAGTGTAATTTGTGATAAAGTCGTTAAAGATATTGTGGTTAAAATAGGTGATGATGAGATGAAATGGGATTTTATACCTTTACCTCTTAGTGATTTTGATGCTATATTAGGTATGGATGGGCTGAGTCACTATAGAGCGAGTGTAGATTTCTTTGAGAAGCGAGGAGTGTTTGAAAAGGAGGATGGTAAAAAGATTCATTTGGTGAGAGAAAATAAAAAAGCTCCAACTAAGATAATTTCAGTTATGACAGCTATGAAGTATCTTAGGAAGGGATATGATGCTTACTTAGCCTTTGTGGTAGATAAAAAGATAGAGGAGATAGATTTGAGGAGAGTACCTATAGTAAATGAGTTTGAAGAGGTCAGCATGTGGCTAGAAGGCAAGGCTTGAATCGGCACCAGTGGATGGGACGAGTCAGCACGAGCGAGTGAGTCGGCACAGCTGCTTGCTGTAGCAACCTTGTGTGTAACCCCATACTTCTTTAAAAGAGCCTTAATTATATGATTATGAAAGTGTGAACCACCATCACTAATTCATGCTCTAGGAGTGCCAAACTTTGGAAAAATAATTTCTTAAGCATCTTTCTGACAACCTTTGCATCATTAGTAGTAGTAGTTATTGCTTCTACCCATTTTGAGATATAATCTACCATGACCAATATATACTTATAGCCCAAAGAACTACGAAAGAGACCCATGAAGTCAATGCCCAAAACATTAAAAATCTCTACTTCTAGAATTCCTTTTAAAGGCATCTCATGTTTCCTAGATAAATTACCCATTCCTTGGCCTCTATCACATGTAAGCATAAAATCTCTAGTATCCTTAAATAAAGTAGGCCACCAAAAACCATATTGAAGTACCTTAGAAACTATCTTTGATGCACCAAAATATTCTCCTACATCCAAGGAATGATAATGTCACAAAACATCTTGAATTTCATCTTGAGGAATACACCTTCGAATCAAGCTGTCTCCACATCTTCTATATAGCAATGGTTCCTCCCAATAGTAGAACTTACTATCATGTAGAAATTTCTTCTTTTGCCTATAATTAAGCCCATAAAAAAGAACTCCACTCACAAGGTATTTTGAAAAATCCGCAAACCATGGAAGTTCCTTAGATACCAAAGTAAAAAGATGTTCACCATGAAATGATTCATTAATCAGCACACTATCATTATTCTTGTCCAATCCCTCTTGATCTAGCCTTGATAAGTGATCCAAAATAAGATTCTCACTTCCTTTCTTATCTCTCACTTCCCAATTAAACTCTTGAAGCATTAGGACCCACCTTAAGAGCCTAGGTTTAGCATCTTTCTTGCTTAGAAGATACTTGAAGGCAACATGGTCGGAATACACTATGACCTTTTGCCCAA
>CATIWO010059740.1:0-23948 GCA_949673435.1 Macaranga tanarius | reverse complement strand
TTAAAGATTACAGAGTAGATTAATTAGCCTTGAGAAAGGTAATTATGACATTAGATAACTCAGGATTTGCATGAATAATTGATTTGAGGGAAGGGAATTGGCTAATGAGTGTGAGGTGAATTAATTTCCTAATGGTTGTTTTAGATTTGGTTAATTGATTTCAAAATTAGGATTTATATTTTTATATTAGTGTTATTTAATTGAAGTTAAATTGATTATCACAATTAGAAGCTTTAAACAATTAGAAATAAATTAATAGGTGGATAAATTGAAATCTCTATGGGAACGATATCTTTAGTACTACTTGTCGATTCTGTATACTTACAGAGTTTTTACCAAACAAGTTTTTGGCGTCGTTGCCGGGGATTGTGATCTAACACCATAGTTGATTGTATTTCTTTCAGATTAAAGCAATTTTTTTAATTAAATCTTGTTTTGATTGTAAGTGTATGCATAATACCCGAAGATCAGGAAATGAGAAGCTTACATACATGCCAGAACTTACTAAGTTAGAGAAATCAAACAGAAAATAGATAAAGGACAAATCAAAGGAGAAAGCACGAACAGTTGAGCCAATCAAGATGGCTGATGATGCGAACAACAACAATAATAACAATAGAGTGGTCGATGCTCAAGTGGATAATAGGGTCCTTTTGGACACATCTATGCCAGGATTGGGTGGTACTCAACGTAGCATTACTAGGCCATCCATCAACTCCGACAACTTTGAGATCAAACCATCATTGATTCAAATGATTCAGAATACGGTTCATCTCTTTGGGATGACTAAAGAGGATCCCAATGACCATATTGCTGAATTCTTAGAGCTCTGCGACACCATTAAGATGAATGGTGTGACTGAAGATGCATTGAGGCTACGCTTATTTCCTTTTTCACTTAAGGATAAGGCAAAGATTTGGTTAAAAACTCAACTGGCTGGTTCATTCACGATATGGAATGATTTAGCAAAGGCTTTCCTTGCTAAATATTTTCCACCTTCGAAGATAGCTAAATTTGTGAAGGAGATTACCTCATTTTAGCAATTTGAACATGAGTCAATGAGTGAGGCATGGGAGAGGTTCACAAATGCACAAAGGATTTGTCCACATCATGGATTACCTAAGGATGTGCTAATTAGGACTTTCTACAATGGACTTACACCGGCTACTCGTGACTCTATTGATTCCAAGGCTGGGTGTTCATTAATGAGGAAGATAGTGGATGAGGCTACGGTAATTTTAGAAATAATGCCATTTGATAGCTGTTTGTGGCCTGTAGAATGAGCTATTGCACCTAAGGCTTCGGGCAAAATCAAAGTGCATGGTGTGACAGCCCTTCAAGCACAAATTTCTACACTTTCCAAGCAATTAGGCAACCTTTCACACAAGGCCAATGCATCCCCTATGAATTTTCAAGGTGAGAAATGTCATATGATGGGTAATATGGGTTATGAATTTGTTTCTTGTAATGCAAGAAATTTTGGAGATAATATGGTGGAACAAGCCAACTATGTGGGCAACCAATTTCAAGTGAAGTAAGCTAATAATCCCTACTCCAACACATACAATCCAGGAGGGCACAACCATCCAAATTTTTTATAGAGTAATAACAACAACATGGCTACACCAAACAACATGGCAAAGGCTCAAGGTCCTCCAGGTTTTCCACAAACACAACAAGATAGGATGGTGTCCATGGAGAATAAATTAGATAAATTTTTTAATGCCGTCACTACCAAAATATCAAGCCAAGATGAGAATCAAAAGAGGATGGAGGCAAAGTTTGATCAGATTGCAAAGAATCACTCCTCTTTGATTCATAACATCAAAGTTCAGTTGGGACAGCTAGCTAATGCCATGACCATAAGAGGATAAGGAAATCTCCCTAGCAACACTGAGATAAATCCAAGGGATGTCAAGGTTATCACTCTACGAAGTGGTAAGGAGCTGAAACCAAAGAATGAGGTAGACAACGAGGCCACATCTGAAAAGGCTATTGTAGAACAGGATTCAGTTGAAAAGGAAGATGAGAACACTATGGGTAAAGGTGTAGAAACAAATGAAGACAAGGTGCCAAATTCATCCCCACCACTAGCACCTAAAATTCCCTTTCCCCATAGGTTGAAGAAACAAAAAGATGGCGAGCAATTTTCTAAATTTTTGAAAATTTTTAAGAAGCTTCATATTAACATTCCAATAGCGGAGGCATTAGTGCAAATGCCCAAGTATGCTAAGTTCTTAAAGGAAATTATTACAAATAAGCGTGCATGGGATGACAATGAAATAGTGCCATTGGGAGAGACATGTAGCTCGATCATCTCAAGAAAAATTCCTACCAAATTGAAGGATCCTGGGAGTTTCACAATCCCATGCATTGTTGGAACTAATGAGTTTCCACGTTGTTTGTGTGACTTAGGTGCTAGCATTAATTTGATGCCTTTGTCTATTTTTAGGAAACTTGGATTAGGAGACATTAAGGCAACTAACATGACATTGCAATTGGCGGATCATTAAATTAAAAGGCCATATGGAGTGGTGGAGGACGTTCTAGTCAAAGTGGACAGGTTTATTTTTCCTATTGATTTTGTTGTCTTAGATTTTAAGGAGGATAGGCAATGTCCATTGATATTAGGTAGACCATTCCTTAATACTGGTAGGGCCTTAATTGATGTGCATGAGGGCAAGCTCACTCTAAGGGTAGGGGATGAGAGTGTTGAATTTATCATGTCTAAACTCATGAAATACCCCTTGGATGATGAAACATGCATGAAAATAGTGTCATTAGCTGAGTGTTTTGAGCAGAAAAATTTTTCACTCTATGATAGTGATGATGAAGTGTGGAATGCTATTGACACTAAGGATGAGGAGGAGGACACATTCACTAAACCTGACCTTCTAGTTAAAAGTGACAACCCAACACCTCCATCCATTAAAAAACCCCCTAAGTTAGAACTCAAACTATTGCCTAATCATTTGAGATATGCATTCTTAAGTGAGAACAACACATTACCCATCATAATATATAATAAACTGAGTATTGAACAAGAGATGAGGGTGTGTGAGGTAGTGAGGGGGCGAGTTAGGGCATTAGGGTGGCAAATTTCTGACTGTGGTAGAGAATGATAAAGGAGAGCTTATTTCTAAGATAGTGGTAGATGGGTGAAGAGTATGTATCGATTATAGGAAGTTAAATAATGCCACTAGGAAGGATCATTTTCCCCTTCCCTTTATTGATCAAATGTTAGAGAGAATAGCGGGTCGTGCTTATTATTATTTTCTTGATGGGTACTCAGGCTATAACCAGATTTTTATCTATCCCGAGGACCAAGAGAAAACCACATTTACATATTCGTATGGCACATTTGCATATAGACGTATGCCTTTTGGGTTGTGCAATGCACCCGCTACTTTTCAACGTTGCGTGATGGCAATATTTTCTGATTTAATTGAGAATATTATGGAGGTGTTCATGGATGATTTTTCTATTTTTGGTGGTTCTTTCGATTTATGTTTAGCTAACCTTGACAGGGTATTAAAGAGATGTGAAGAGACTCACCTTGTGCTTAATTGGGAAAAATGCCATTTTATGGTAGAAGAAGGGATAGTCTTAGGTCACAAAATTTATAGTAAGGGAATCGAAGTGGATCGAGCCAAGACATAGATCATTGAAAAGTTACCACCACCTACATCACTAAAAGGAGTTAGAGGTTTTTTAGGGCATGCCGGTTTTTATCGGCATTTTATTAAGGATTTTTCTTTAATTGCCAAACCTTTGAGTAACTTATTAATTAAGGATGTGCCATTTGTCTTCGATGATGCGTGTTTGAGTGCTTTTGACAAGTTAAAGAAGGCATTGGTATCGGTACCAACTATTACACCTTCGGATTGGTCCCTACCTTTTGAGATAATTTGTGATGCTAGTGATTATGCCATAAGAGCCATTTTAAGGAAAGGAAGGACAACCACCTACACGTGATCTACTATGCCAGTCGCATATTGACGGAGGCTCAACTCAACTACACTACCATAGAAAAGGAGATGTTAGCGGTGGTTTTTACTGTAGATAAATTTTATTCTTATCTCTTAGGGTTGAAAATTATCATCTACATAGACCATTCTGCTATTCGACATCTACTTGCTAAAAAGGATGCCAAACCGAGACTAATGAGATGGGTTTTATTGTTGCAGGAATTTGATTTGGAGATCAAGGGTAAGAAAGGCTCGGAAAACTTAGTGGCAGACCATTTATCACGTCTAGAAAAGGAGGAGGAGAGTGCACCAAAGCCTATTGGAGATAGTTTCCCTGATGAATTCCTTTTGGCACTACACCATATAGCAACCCCTTGGTATGCTAATATTGCCAATTATTTGGTTGGAGGGGTGCTACCAGACGGATTTTCACATCAACAAAGGAAGAAGCTATTACATGAGGTAAGGCAATACCTATGGGAGGATCCTTATCTCTACAAAATTTGTGGAGATTGTATGATTATGAGGTACATTTCAGACACAGAGGTACTAGAGGTTCTAACACATTGTCATGGTTCAAGTTATGGAGGATATTATGGTGCATCCAAAACAGGTGCTAAGGTGTTGGAGAGTTGTTTCTTTTGGCCAACACTATTTAAGGATGTAAGGGAGTTTGTCCTCTATTGTGATTGATGCCAACATGTTGGGAACATGTCAAAACGCCATGAACTACCTCTTTCTTCAATTTTAGAGGTTGAGATCTTTGATGTATGGGGGATAGACTTTATGGGACCCTTTCTATCATCTTTTGGGAACCAATACATACTTGTGGGAGTGGATTATGTGTCTAAATGGGAAGAAGCTTTGGCAACACCCACAAATGATGCAAAGGTAGTGCTTAAGTTCTTAAAGAAGATATTCACAAGATTTGGAGTACCACGTGCTATTATTAGTGATGGGGGGTCGCAATTTTTCAATAAACAGTTTAAGGCGTTGCTAAAGAAATATGGTGTGCATCACAAAATTGCTACACCCTATCATCCTCAAATAAGTGGACAAGTGGAGGTAACGAATCGTAAGCTTAAGAAGATTCTAGAGAAAACAGTCAGTAGTTCAAGAAAGGATTAGGCTACAAAATTGGATGAAATATTGTAGGCTTATCGTACGGTATTCAAAACACCAATTGGTATATCACCATTTAGGTTGGTGTTTGGAAAGGTATGTCATCTACCTGTTGAGCTAGAACATCGAGCATATTGGGCTATAAAGACACTGAATTTTGATTTGAAGTCTGTGGGAGAGAGAAGGCTACTACAACTCAATGAATTATATGAAATTCTCCTCCAAGCTTATGAGAATGCCAAACTTTTCAAGGAAAAGACTAAAAAGTGGCATGATGATCATATCATGAAGGACTTTAAAGTTGGTAATTTAGTGTTGTTGTTTAACTCATGTCTTCGGTTATTTCCAGGTAAATTAAAGTCCATATGGAGTGGACCATTCAAAGTGGTGCAAACATTCCCCCACAGTGCCATTGAACTTGAAAATGACAAAGGCGAGCATTTCAAAGTGAATGGGCAACGATGGAAACTCTATTATGGAGGCTTGTGGGCAAGGGAGAAGGAAAATATTTCCTTCGATGCCAATTCTAATCCCAAGTAGATCTGATGTGTAGGGTAAAGCTATGTACCTTAAATTAGCGCTTATTGGGAGGCAACCTAATTTTTATTAAATTTTCTTATAATTTTTATTTAGTTAGTTGATTTCCTAGGGTAGATGCTTTGATTTTTGGTATTTTTATTTTTGTTTTAGGTTCACCAATGACAAGAATGAAAGAGAGTTATAAAATTCAAGAAAAATAAGTTAGAAATTGGACACACGGGTAGATACACGCCCGTGTCCTAAGCTGTGTCCAAACATGCAATTCGAGACAGAGAGATACACAGTTAGGAACATGCCCATGTGTCTGACCATGTTGAATATAAGAGTTTCGGGCAGAGGGATATACGGGCCACAACATGCCCGTGTTAGGCCCCGTGTTCAAATTAAGCAAAACTGGCAGAAGGAAACACGGGCAGAGACACGCCTGTGTCTCAAGCCGTGTATTTGGCAGAAATCCCCAATTTAAGTAACACATGCCTGTGTTGAAATAACACGCCCATGTATCGTCTGTATTTACAAGTGAACAGTTAGGGATTTTGAAATTCATTCTTCGCACCCGTTTAATTTCTTATTTTTTTCTTTCTTCTCCACCACTGAAATTGATATCCCGACCCTAAATCCAACCAAACTTCACCGATTTCTCTTGCTTTTCCCTTCTCCTCACCGATGGAGCACCCTTCAACCATGTCTTCACCACCGGCTAAAAGAACAAAGACCCGCGCACAAAGAGACCGACCATCTTCTTCAAGGCACCGACTAGCACCTCCATTACGAGTTCCTTAGGTAGACCCACCACCATAAGCGGCTGCTGAGTCGAGCGGCACCACCACCCTTCATCCTCTCCTCTGGTTCATAAATAGAAGAACACAAGTCAAGGTAAAATCTCTACAATCTCTTCCAATTGAGCCTAACCGGTATCCTAATCATTCGGCATTAGAAACACTTCGTTTATAGGATGAGATACATGGTAGATTAAACTAGGAGGGGTGGAAATAGATGATTGATATTAGGGATTCCGGGTATACTGAATTGATTGTTTAGTTCCTTGCATCATTTATTTTGGACAAGAAGGGAATTGATTATGAACGACCCGGAGTTGTTCAATTTCATTTAGGGGGCACGCAATTTGCTATGTTGAATTTTGAATTTGGCATTAACTTAGGATTATATAGTGAGTCCTTTATTGTGACGGAGTTATATAAAAACTCCTTGTCGCACAGGTTGGGATCGCGTGCTAGAGCATTTTGGAGACTACATGCTCGACCTAAGTTTAGTGATAGATATGAGTTGACTAGGTCGAAGAGTACATGTTTCACATCTCCGGTGTTGCGTGTGTTGCATCGGATTATAGCCCACACGATATGTGGACGTCGTGAGAGCACCGGAGTTGTAACAGTTCAGGATATGTTTTACTTATCATGCTTGATGTCTCAGACGACCTGTAACTTGGGCTATGGTTTGGCGACTTATTTTGACACTATGTCAAATAAGTCGAGAGGGGCATTGTGCGGAGGATGTTATATCACTAGGTTAGCTAAGAACCTAGGAGTGTTTAATGCACTGATGGGGTTAACCAGGAGTAGTTTGACTATCGAGTTGGCCATGGACACCTATAGATCGATGCGCCTTGTGGAGAAGAGAGGTGATCAATATGTGCTATTAGATGGTGCTCCACTTGGTGCGGGGGTACCTGAGGTAGTAGAGGATCATGGTGCTCTGATTCCTAACATTCCTGGGCAGGATATTCCTCCAGTTCATCCTGCTAATGTTTTGGCACGTATTGAGGCAGCGCAGCAGCGTCAGGAGGCGACACAGAGACGACATGAGACCATGCTTCACCATATTCATTCTCAGCTTGACTGGCAACAGCAGTGTATGATGATGCTGATGCTTGAGAGGGGTATGGACCCTCCATAGATGTCTCCTGCTCTGGCTGTATTCTTTTCTACCACTTCAAAGTCCATGGAGTCTCAGTCTTCATTTTCTCATCAGGCTGTTGATGCTGACTTAGATGCTGCTACTGCTGCAGAGGAGGATGAGGAAGCGGATGATGGTGATGAGAAGGCAGATTATTCTGATGATGTAGGCGGCCTTAATGACTGACTCTTTTATTTGTTTGTTTTTATTTTTGTTTTTGTTTTTATTGTTTTTGTTTTCTTTTGGATTATGTACAGTTTCATATTTTATTATATTATGTATTTCTTTTATGTTTTTGTTGTTTTTGTTTCATTTCAGTTTTGTTAGCTCAATTATTCGATTCTTCACATTCGTGGATCAATCATTCAAAATCAGGGGAGTACTAGTTCTTTTTCTCCTTTATTTTTACACATTGGGGACAATATGTCCATTAAGTGTGCGGGGACTAATTTGAAAATTTTTAATTTTTATTTTATTATTAGTTTAAGTTTTGTTGGGGATTCCATGTTTAAGTATTTGATTGTGCTTATCACTTTGATGAACTTCATTCAAATGATTTAGTTTTCTTATATAATTTATATATTCTCCAATTAATGCGTAGCTTGTGATTTTTAAACTTAGGTGATAACTTAAAGGTTAAGGGATTTTTGATGTTTAATGAACTTAATGTCAATTTCTCTTAGTTATGATTGAGACTCATAGATTAATGTTTAATCTAGTTAACCTTGTAATTAGGGCAAGATGGAGCGTTACACGTACTTGCTTAATTTAATTAAAATAATGTGTTGATTTGTATGCAATTTATTGTGAGAAGGAGCATAAAATGCACTCACTTGATTGTTGCATTCAATTTGCAATGGGATAAGAAAAAAATGTATGAGATGGAGTATAAAACGCACTCATGAAAAAAAAAAAGAGGTAAAAGTAGTATGTTGAGATTACTGGTTGGCTTTAGTTAAATGTTGATTTGTGAAATTTTTAGTTGTAATTAAGAGGATAGCTTTTCACATGGTAATTTATTGAATCCTTTAATTTTTGAGTTATCGTTTAGGCTTTTGAGTTATAAGGTACATATTAACTGGAGAATGTGTTGAGTATGCAAATGAAAGTGGTTTTTGAGTTTTGTTCATGTTTGGGATAAGATGTTGAGTAATTTTGCTTGAGGACAAGTAAATGCTTAAGTGTGGGGGAATTTGATTATAATGTATTTTGTTATGTTTTAGGTAGGAAATTTATGTCAATTTTGTGTTTAATTGTGTTAATTTGTGTTTAGATAGGATATTTATGTTTAATTGGTGTTTATAGGTCATTAATCAAGGTTGGATGCGGATTAATTGAAGATTAGGAGCAAATTAAGTCAATTTTTGAAGCTTTTGAAGACACAGGCAACAACATGGCTATGTGTCTGCCCGTGTAGTCTGCTGGAGGATTTGAGTGTCCTGAACACAGGTCAGGACACGCCCGTGTGTCAGGCCGTGTGATGCGCTGCCAATTTTATACACTTGAGACACGGCTCGGGACATGGCCATATAGATGCCGGATTATGCAAGGAAGGAAGACACGGGCGTATAGGTAATTTACATGGCCGTGTGTGCGAGAGAGAAAGGATAATATTAACGTCTTTAAACCCTAATCTAGAGGGAATTAAAGGGAGACTATAAAAGGAATAAGAGAGCACGTAGGAAATCATCTCTAGACAGAAAAAGAAGGACCTTTAGGGCATTATTGAGAATCAAGATTAGAGATTGAAGTGGAAAGATATTAAGAGATTGAAGTTCTATTTCTTTTTCTTAATTATTGTAATTGGTGATTGATTTCTTTTACTTGTCTTTAGAGATTAGTTCAGTCATGTTAGGCTAGGGTTTTTATTCATTAGAGGATTAAGGATCTGAACATGAATTAGTCAAATTTTTCTTTCCAATAAATCTTTTGTTCATGCAAAGTTATGTTTATTGAGATTAATGCATGTTTATGTTTGGCCAGCATTGATATGATTTTAATTGAGATGATATATTGAGAGATAATTATCTTAGTGGAACTATAAACATAAATGAAATTGGTTTAGTGCTAGAGATAGATTGAATTGATTAAATTCCTAAAGAGTTGAGATTAAACTTCGTGATTAGATTTTTTAGGGTTTGTAATTACAATGAGAATTGGATTGCATAATCTTAGTTAAAGATTACATAGTAGATTAATTAGCCTTAAGAAAGGTAATTATGACATTAGATAACTCAGGATTTGCATGAATAATTGATTTGAGAGAAGGGAATTGGCTAATGAGTGTGAAGTGAATTAATTTCCTAAAGGTTGTTTTAGATTTGGTTAATTGATTTCAAAATTAGGATTTATATTTTTATTTTAGTGCTATTTAATTGAAGTTGAATTGATTATCACAATTGGAAGCTTTAAATAATTAGAAATAAATTAATAGGTGGATAGATTAAAATCTCTGTGGGAACGATATCTTTAGTACTACTTGTCGATTTTGTATACTTGCAGAGTTTTTACCAAACACAAGTTTAACAATTCACCCTCAAATCACAAAAGGCAACTAAATGCTTAAAGTTCAATGTATCCAAATAATTCACACACAAGTCTAAAAATTATAAAAATATTATTAAGGTTAGACATTTGAGTCTACTTTAAATTCCAATTAGAATCACTTAATTTGGATATGTGTGGAATTAATTATGGATTTTTGATACAACTCGGGTAAAATAGGAAAAATAAAGTTGGCTGGTGGAGAAAGAAAAAGTCGGGTCAAATTTAGTAGTCTTAACAGAAAAATTAGCTCTAGCTCAAAACATAAAAGTTATAATGGACTCTCTAAGGTTTCCATCACATTAAATTTTGCTCAAATCAGAGGTCTACAACTCAAGTTATGGCCAAAAAACTAAAACTGATGCAAAACCAAAACAGAATCCGAATTTTGCAACATCAATAACCTAACTTAAATAACATAAATAATCAACATAGCTTACCAATTTGATGCTCAAACAACTTCTAGATCTTCTTTAACTTCCCAAAATAGTTCTTAGATGAGTAGAGAAAATATAAAAATTTCCCAAAGCTATCAACAACCACTCTCACTTCTCTTCTTCTCTAATGAAATATGAAATTCTCTACAATTTTTACCCAACCATATTCACACATATACTCACAAACCTTCCACCAATAAAAAGATACCATTTACCCCCTCTAAAAGTGTCCATTAATAATTACTAATATCATAATATCTAAATAACAACAATAATAATAAATAATAGATAATATTAACTATTATTTCTTAATAAAATAATAGTAAATATTACCATAAATACATAGCTATCACTTAATTAACCAATATAATATATATATATATATATATATATATATATATATATATATATATATCTACACCAATCTCTACACAACCTTAATAACCTTGGATTATTACACAATAATTCTTAACTTTTTTATGTGACAAATAACTCCCACTCCCTTAACACATATACTCATTAATACAATTAAGTATTCACATAACCCTTAAACCAATCAAAAACTACTAAATATACTCCTTAAAGTCTCCCTCCATTTAATATTTAATTATCCCAAATATCATAATAATAATAATACACATTATCACTTAACAACCAACATAATAATAATACTCTATATAAATATTACCACAATTACCTCCCTAGTCCCTTAATGAAATGGTCATGTTACACAATACTCCAAAATTTCACTTGTGACATATAGCTCCAAACTTACCTTACAATTAGGTCCTTATCTACACTCATGTACATACTCAAATTTATATGTAGTCCACTACTTAACATGCATAACTTGAAATACATACGTATTAAATACGTATGAAAAAGGGCAGGTGTTACATGTTAAGTGCTTTTCCATTCAGTTGGATCTTTTTCCAGTCATCATCAGAGTATTCAGCTTCTAGGATAGTAACTTTCGTACCATCAACTTGAGTTTTAGTTGGAACTATTGGTCTAGCAATAATGACTCTCCAACAGTTGATGTCAGCAATCTGTATAAAATTTCTCATTATTTTTTTCTAGTAAGCATAGTTTATGCCATTATAAAGAGGAGGACGAGTGATGGAATTTCTCTCAGTTAATCCTGATGCACTATGGACAACATTAGAGATACTAGTAGCCATTTGGATCTCTCAAAGGTGTTAACCTTAGAAACAGTTTTAGAAACCTACTCTGATACTAAGTGTTAAGTCCGATAAGCAACTCAAGAGGAGGGGTGAATTGAATTCTTTTTATGAAAATGATAGAATGCTAGTTTTATTAAAATCTAATTCAGCAGAAGCTTTAAAAAACTATTTTATCAAAACTGATAAATTAGAACTAGAAAAGAAAGGTTAAATGTGTAACACGGATTTTCAGAGCTGATTTTACAAATAAGAAAGAAACTCAACTAACTGAATAAAAATAATATTTTTAGATTTTTGAATAAGAAATCAAAATAAAAACATGTTGGAAAATATTACAAGTATCAGAGCTAATTCTTAAGCAGAAACTCTGTTAAAAATGGATCAATAGTGGAAATCAGACTATAAAATACTTCTACGCATGCATGAAAGCAAAGACAGGATACTATCACATAAGATAAATAAAGATAAAGAACAAGGAGAAGAGAAATCAGGCACAGTAATTTTATTTTCGTTTAGCTACCTACCTACATCCACTCATTGAGGAACTCCTTAAGATTTTCTCTCAATCTCGGTCTCTTTTAAGCGGACAATAGACAAGCCTTTGGAGTATAGCCCTATCGACAACTACCTTATTATTAGAACTAACCTCAGAAAATGGTTTTCAAATAGCTCCAGAAACTGCCACCCTCTGATTTTTTAACAGATCCAGAAAACTGCTTCTTCACTACTGGTTTTACAGCTTAACTAGGAAACTATCACTACAAGTCTATCAATAGGTGCTTGAAGACCTTCTTCACTTTAATACAAAATATTTTTCAATATTTTTCTCTCAGATATCACTCAAGAAAATACAAATAAAACCTATAAGCACTTGAGAGAGTAAATGAGCAATGAATAAAGTGCAATGCAGTGATTGTTTAATGAAATGCTCTCTGCCCTTCAATGAAAACAGGTTGAACTTTTTATACTAATTGCTGAGCTTTTAAAAAGATGCCATTTGGACCAATTAGAAAATTCTTTTAATTTTTATTATTTGAAAAATGAAAACTTTTAATATGTGGACAAAAAATAAATCGTATTCTTTTGTGATTTTGGTGTGCATGGCTGTGTAAGAGTGTGTGCAATGTAAAAGTGTGCAGAAATGTTTGTTTGTCCTAAGAAAAGACAAGAGACAAGACGACAGGTGTCACTAAATCTATTGGTTCTATTGCAGTACAAAATCAGCTTTACCATAAAAGATATCCTTTTGTCTCTGTAGTTAAAAATGGAAAGAATGTAGAGCTTAAAAAACGTTTGATCAAAATGAATGGATGGTGCAGATGCTCTCAAGTACTTCTAATAATAATATCTAATTTCTTCAATTACTGAAATGCCCTTCCAAGTGTCTTGATGTCCAAGAATTCTCAAGCTTTGGGCTCTATGGGCTTTTTCACTTTGAGAGTTGTATTCACACTTGAATTTACGTTCATACACACATAAATGTTTCACCTTGCAGCTCACTAACATATATCTCAAATAAAAACATTAGCAAAATTATTATTTTTATAATTTTTATTATTCATCAAAATCAAGCTCAAGTTGTAACCTTGGCAATAGTATTTAATGGTAAAAAATTCTCTGAATGGCATGAGCAAGTTGATTTCTATTTAGATTTTATGGATATTAACTTAGCATTATTGGAAGATAAACCCACTACTATTACTGAATCAAGTAGTGAGGCTAAAAAATTACACTTTAAGGCATGGGGACGCAGTAACAAATTATGCCTAAAGCTCTTACGATTGTCAATTGCCAATAATATTAAGTCTACTATTCCATAGATAAAAAGTGATAAAGAATTTCTTAAGTCTGTGGAAGAATATTTTCATTCTGCGGACAAATATGTCACTGATACATTAATGGCAAAGCTCATAATCATAAAGTATGATGGGTCAAAGGGCATGCAAGATCATATCATCGAGATGACTAATATCGTAGTAAGACTGAAGTCCTTAGGATTAGTAGTAGAGGATTTATTTTCAATGCAATTTATATTGAACTCACTTCCTCCTGAATATAGGCCAAACGGCCTTCTAATGCTTCTCAGGCAGAAGAGAACGAGTGAAAAATTAATAGATGTCACTTTTGTAAGAAAGAAGGACACTATCAGAAAGATTACTTGAAACATAAGGCTTGGTTCAAAAAGAAAGGCATCTTTCATTATGTTTTTGTATTTTTTAAATCAAACTTAGCTAAAGTTCCTAATAATACTTAGTGGCTTGATTCTAGTGCTACTACTCATATGTCTAATATGATGCAGGGATTCATTACGATCTGAATTCTCGAGTTATTGGTTCTGGTTTTCTTATTGATGATTTATACAAACTGAAACTTGATAATATTTTTACTGAATCCTTGCTTACTGTGAATGATAATATTAGACTTAAACGTAATATGATGAATGAAAATTTTGCTTACTTGTGGCTTAAACGTTTAGGTCATATATCCAAAGAAATGTTACAAAGATTATTAAATAATAACATTTTTCAAAATTTAGATTTTATTGATTTTAGAATTTGTGTGAAACCAAACATTCCAAGAAGGGAGCCACAAGAAGCACTCAGCTTCTTGAAATTATACACACTATTATTTATGGATCTTTTGACACTTCAACTATTAATGAGGAAAGATATTTTATCACCTTTGTTGATGATTTTTCACATTATGGTTATATTTATTTGCTTAATAAAAAATCTCAATCAGTAAATGCTCCTAAGGCATCCATAAAGGAGGTTGAGAGACAATTAGATAAAAAGGTAAAAATTATAAGATCTGATATAGGTGGTGAATATTATGGAAAATATTATGAGTTTGGACAGTGTCCTAGTCCATTTGTAAAATTCCTCGAAAATCATGGCATATGTGCACAATATACAAAACTAGGTACTCTTTAATAAAATGGTGTAGCAGAAAGGCATAATCGAACTTCGATAGACATGGTTAGGAATATGATGAGTAACTCCTCCCTACCCAAATCATTTTGGATGTATGCACTTAAAACTGTAACATCTTAATTGAATAGGTTCCTAGTAAGGCAGTTCAAAAGACTCCTTTTGAATTATGGACAGAAAGAAAACCCAGTTTACGGCACCTATATATTTGGGATTACCCAGCGGAAGCAAGAATTTATAATTCATATGAAAGAAAGTTAGATTCTTGAACTGTTAGTAGTTACTTTATTAGTTACCCAAAGAAATCTAAAGGGTGCATGTTTTATTATCCAAAATATAGTCCGAGAATTGTTGAAACTATAAATGCAAGATTTATTAAGAATAGTGATGTTAGTGGGAGTGATGAATGCCAAAGTGTGGAGATAAAGGAAATTAGTGTAAATATTCCTTTACACATGAATACTCCTTCATCCATTACTTTGTCAAATGTTGTTCCAAGTGTTGAAGAACATAATGATAACACTGAACAACATTTGAATGAACATTCATCCCATGAAGCAACTAACTCATATATGCATATGACTAATACAAATGAACCACAAGGAATAGTATTTAGAAAATCTCAAAGAGAAAAGAGATCGGCTATTCTGAATGATTATGTGGTATATTTACAAAAGTTTAATTTCAATATTGGAATCAATAAGGATCCGGTTTCATTTTCACATGCCATAAAAAGTGTTGAATCTAATAAATGGATTGATGCCATGAAGGATGAGTTGAAATCCATAAAGCAAACTAATGTCTATGATCTTATTGAATTGCCAGAGTTGTAAAAGAGTTGGCTGTAAATGGGTCTTTAAGACAAAGCGCGACTCAAAAAGTAATGTTGAAAGATATAAAGCCAGACTTGTTGCTAAGTGTTATACTTAAAAAAGTGGTATTGATTACATAGAGACATTTTCTCCAGTCTCAAAGAAAGATTCATTAAGAATAATTATGGCATTGGTTGCTCATTATGATTTAGAGTTACATTAAATGGATGTGAAAACAGTTTTTCTGAATGGAGAATTAGAGGAGGAAGTTTACATGGAAGGTAAAAGTCAAATGGTATGTAAACTTCAAAAGTCAATCTACGGACTTAAACAATCATTCCAACAATGGTATATTAAGTTCAATACCATTATTACATCTTTTGGTTTTAAGGAAAATACAGTTGATTGATGTATATACCAAAAGATTAGTGGGAGTAAGTTTATATTTTTGATACTATATGATGATGATATCTTCCTTGCTACTAATTATTTAAGTATAATGCATGAGACTAAAGAATATATTGCAAAGAACTTTCAAATGAAAGATATGAGAGAGGTGTCCTGTTAGGTCCGATAGGCTAGGGTGAATTGAGTACTTTTCGTAAAAAGGATAGAAAACTAATTTTATCAAAAACTAAGTTAACGGACACTTTAAAAAACTATTTTATTAGAGCTATTAAATCAGAACTAGAAATGAAAAGCTAAATATGAAATACAGATTATCAAAGCTAATTTTGCAAATAAGAAAGAAACTCAACTGACTGAATAAAAAAAATATTTTTTGGATTTTTGAATAAGGAATTATAACAAAAGCACGAAAGAAAATATTGCAAGGATTATACCTAATTTTCAAACAGGAACTCAGTTAAAAATGGATCAAGAATAGAAATCAGAACATGAAATACTTCTAAGCAAACATGAAGGCAAGGTGAGGATACTATCACAAACAGGATTAATAAAGACAAAGAGCAAAGAGAAAAAAAATCAGGCACAATAATTTTATAATGGTTTGGCTACCTGCCTACATCCACTCCCTAAGGAACTTCTCAAGATTTTCTCTCAATCTCAATCTCTTTTAAGCAGAAAATAGACAAGCCTTTAGAGTACAACCATATCCACAACTACCATGTTGCTAGACCTAACCCCAAAAATTGGTTTTCAAATAGCTCCAGAAATTGCTACCCCCTGGTTTTCAAACAAATCTAGAAAATTGCTTCCTCACTGCTGGTTTTACAGCTTAACCAGGAAACTATCACTATAAGCTTATTAAGAGGTGCTTGAAGACCTTCCTCATTTGAATACAAAAGATTTTCAATGTTTTTCTCTCAAATATTACTCAAGAAATACATATAAAACCTATAAGCACTTGAGAGAGCAAATAAGCAATGGATGAAGTGCAATACAATAATTTTTCTAATAAAATACTCTCTACCCTTCAATGAAAATAGGATGATCTATTTATACTAAGGGATGAGCTTCTAGAAAGATGTCTTTTGAACTAATTAGAAAATTCTTTTGATTTTGTTATTTGAAAAATGAAGGCTTTTGATATATGAACAAAAATAAATCGTGCTCTACTGCCATTTCATTATGAATGGCTGTGTAAGAGTGTGTGCAATGCAAAATTGTGTTGACATGTTTGTTTATCCTAAGAAAGGATAAGTGTCACTAAAGTTATGGGTTCTTTTGCAGTACAAAATCAGCTTTACTACAAAAGATATCCCTTTGTCTTTATAGCTAAAAAAGGAAAGAATGCAGAGCTTAAAAACTATTTTATCACAATTAATGGATGGTGCAGATGCTTTCTAGTGCTTTTAACAAGAATATCTAAAATCTTTAATTACTGAAATGCCCTCTAAAATGTGTCTTGATATCTAAGAATCCTCAAGGTTTGGGTTCCATGGGCTTTTGCACTTTGAGAGTTGCATTCACACTTAAAATTTACGTTCACATACAAAATTTTCACCTTGTAGCTCACTGATATATATCTTATGTAAAAGCATTAGTAACAGTGTTATTTTGATTATTTTTTTATTGTCCATCAAAATCAGGCTCAGGTTGTAACCTTGGCAACACGTCATATGCGATTGGAATAGAACTTTTTCGTGATAGATCACGTGGATTGTTAGGACTGTCTCAGAAATCTTATATCGAAAAAGTTCTTGAGAAATTCAATATGAATAAATGTTCACCTGGGGTTATTCCCATACAAAAGGGTGACAAATTTAGTCTTATGCAATGTCCAAAAAATAATGTGGAACATAAAGAGATGGAATCAATTCCATATTGTTTAGTTATTGGAAGTTTGATGTATTTATAAACCTGTACTAGACTAGACATTAGTTTTGTGATTGGAATGTTAGGCAGGTATCAAAGTAATCCTAGAATTGATCATTGGAAAGTTGTAAAGAAAGTATTGAGGTACCTGTAAGGAACAAAGGATTACATACTCACATATAAGAGATCTAATAAATTGGAGGTGATTGGATATTTAGATTGAAATTTTGCTGGATGCCTTAATAGTAGAAAGTCCACATTTGGCTATCTATTTCTATTAGCAAAAGCAGCGGTATCGTGGAAAAGTGCAAAACAGACTATCATTTCTTCATCCATTATGAAGACAAAATTTTTGGCATATTTTGAAGCCATAATTCATGCATTATGGATGCGAAACTTTATTTCAAGTCTTGGGGTTTTCGATACCATTACCAAGCAGCTGAAATTTATTGTGATAATTCCACAGCAGTATTCTTCTCTAAAAATAACAAATACTCGAAGGGTGCCAAACATATAGAATTAAAGTATTTTATTATTAAAGATGAGATTCAGAAATAAAGGGTGTCTATTTAGCACATCAGTACTGAACTTATAATGTTAAATCCTTTAACGAAAGGCCTACAATCAAAATTATTTAAAGAACATGTTCTAAGGATGGGCCTTGATTGTAATGATAATTAGGATGTTTAATTATGTAATGATACTTTGAGCTCTATTATGTGTTTCTGATATGCATTATAGATTTCCTATTTCTTATGTTTGTGTACACATGATTGGTTTAAACTCTAAAAAGAAAGTCATTATTTGACATTATCGCGGACTATTATGAAATTATTTTTTAATTATGGATATGATATGTTAAGTTGTAAGTGTTGTAGTATATGGAAGGGAGTGTTCGATGAAATAGAACATAACCGCTATAACTCACACTTATCAATTTTCATATTATATCATTATGATGGAATCATAAGAGATTAATTATTATGAAAACAATGAATGTGATATTAATTTTAATAGGAACAAGTGGGAGAATGTTAGAAAATAGCCCATTAAGTGTGGCCCAATTAAAATTAAATAAAGGCTAAATCATAATTGGATTTGGATTGTATAAATTAATCTTGTACGTTGATTTTAGAGTTATGTGATGGACATACCAGATTAAATAAGGATGTTTATATATATATATAAATTGGTCCTCTCTCTTCCATAATAACACAACCTAACACCATCTAAACGTTGTGATAAAGAATTAAGAGACAAGAGAGAGAAACTAATTTTCTCATCAATGACTTCAATTACGGATTCTAATGTGAAATCAAGTATTCTCTCTTATTTTATTTATTGTATCAAGGAAGTATTTAGTTTTGAAAATCCTTAGGGTTTATGTTTATGATGTCTTGTTACAATGAAAAACTAATACTTGAATCTAGAAGCTAAAATACTATCTAGAATAATTTATGAACATGATTCGAGCCCCCAATTACCAGTTGATACTATACACATAAATTTCGTGTATGAAAAATTACACAAGGAAATTGAGGAATAAATTGAGAACTTTATTGAATTTGGGAAAAGTGGAGGACAATCTATTATAATATTCTTATTATAAAGAATATGGATCCTCTTATTCGAATCTCATAACAACCACATGCTTCAAGGGATTTATAGCTTGATCTTGAAACAATTATGAAGTTGATGAAGAGTTTTGATAAAGAACACCTTAATGATATTATAGAATTTGAAGAACACCTTAATGATCTTGTAAAGTTTTGAAGAACACCTTGATGATCTTATAGAAATTTGAAGAACACCTTGATGATCTTGTAAAATTTGAAGAACACTTTGATCATCTCATAGAATTTGAAGAACACTTTGATTATCTTGTAAGGAATTTGAGTTATAATTTTGACAAAAGTTTAATATTTATGTTGTATATGATTTGAAGCATGGGAGGTACCTCTATTTATAGGCATCTTATAGAGGTAGTATAGATGTTATGAAATTTCATAACTCTAGAGGTAGGATTGATTTTAACTACCGTTGATGTAATTTGATTGGCTCAACTATATCATTATTTAGATAAAATAATAATTTTAATTATTATTTATTTATCATTATTTTAATGACATGTTTGAAATAATTTGATTGGTCATTAATATAATTTAATTGAGATAATAAATCAAAATATTTTATTGGTTTAAAAATCTTTATAAATTTATTAAACTAAAATATGTAATTAGTCTAATTAAATGATTTAATACACTAAAAATATTTTGTTGGTCTAAAAATAATTTATGAAAATTTATATGTCTACTCATACTTGCAAGAATAACTTCAGCTTTTGACACTTCTTTGCCAAGTTCATAAGGTGGCAAGGTCCATGAGTATTGATGTCAATAGCAACATCATGTCTGCATTTTGAAAAGGTTACATTTTACATAGCACAAAGTTAATGAAATCAAACAATTAGAACTAATTATAAATAATACTCATTGCAAAGATTTAAAAGATGGCCATACCCTTTCATCAAAAGTTGTATTAGCTGTAGAATTCACAATCACATCAACTTCATTGGCAATTAAAATGGTTAAATCCTCGTCCAATCCAAGATTCATTTCGCCGACATTGCCCACCACATGAACCAATTTGCTTAATATAAAATTCTGGTAGTATTTTCCATAGCTTTGTTTGAGACACTTACATAGCTCTGCATTTATTATCTAAGTAGTAGAGCCATGAATTAAACTTTTTTGATTCATTACCATGAAAGCAAACTTTTCATAATAGTTATATAATCAATAACATACTTCATTCTTTAATCTTGCCATTGCAGCTTCTTTACTTTTTGCCTTGATCAATACATATGACGTAGCGGAAGCTATAAGAAAATTGGATAACTTATTGAATCTGTTGATTCATAATTGAATACCAGAAACAATTTTCTAAAACCTATTGATTCGATTAAAAGAATACTAGGAATTAGGCAACAATTTCGTTGATTCACAAAGGAATGCCGATAATTGGGAAAACAAATGAATTTTATTAATCACCAAAAACTAAGACTCCAAAAAAAAACAAAGAAAACACTTAAATAGAAAAACCCTAAATAAAATGCTAAAAAATAGGAACACTTAAATAAAAAAACCCTAGGAACACTTGAATAAAAAAAACCCTAAACAGAATACTAAAAAAAATAGGAAATTATTTTTCACATGACACGGGCGTGCGATATGCATGGCATGCCCATGCAAATGCATGGCATGCCCATGCAATTGCATGACATGGGCGTGCAATGCATAAAGCACGCCCATGCAATTGGTTTGCACGCCCATGCAAGTGTATGACATGGGCGTGCAATGAAATGTTTTTAATGACATGGGCGTGCTATATGCTTTGCACGCCCATGTTGAATATTGCACGGGTATATTGCACAAGCAACATGCCCGTGTCATTGGCACACATCCTTTTCCGCAATATTTCATACTTTTCCATAAACTTCAAACCTTGTTCATCCGTATCATTCTCCCCAGGGTAGAGAAAATTTGACCTCGAATTGCCAGCATCAGCATCATCATCAGAATAATCACCATAAAAAGGAATCAAATGTTTCACATTAAACACATTAGCTGTCCTAATATGACTGGGCAACTTAAGACAATAATTATTTGGATTTATTTTTTCCACAATCTCAACAGGACCAATCTTTCTAGCAAAAAGTTTATTATACTCCCTAGCAGGAAAACAATCCTTTGTAAGGACTGCCCAGACAAAGTCGCCCACCTCAAATTCCAAATGCTGACGTCGTTGATCTGCAACAAGATTGTATTTAGCATTGGATCGAGACAGGTTATCATGCACAGCTTTGTGAACCTCCTACAACCTGTAACAAAATTCGCTGCTTTTCCATAAACCTTAGTCTTGGTAGGCAACACCATCAAATCCAAAGGACGCTTGGGCTGAACTGAATAAACCACCTGAAAGGGACTAAATCCAGTACTTCGGCTCACAACATGGTTATAAGCAAACTCAGCTTGACACAAACGCTGATCCCAACTCTTGACATGATCCCCAACCAAACACCACAACATTCCCCTTAGGGTAGAGGAAATTCGCCCTCGAATTTTGCCCAAATATTGAGAAAGAAATTTGCTCATAAATGTGTTGGACATCATAATTCATCATCAACTTATAATTCCTTCAAAATAAAATTTAAAGGAATATAGGAATAAAGAATTTTATCAATGGCAATAAAATTAATATATTCAACATGCTCACTTGACTCTGGCATATTATTCTCATATTCTTTCGTCTCGGGCCCCAATGCTTGAATAGCTTCAATTTCATAACTACTAGTATTTTGGTAGTCAAAAAATAGATATTATGTAACCAGTCATCATCATCCTCATCTACCGCTTTTGGTGTCAGACAAGAGCGCCTAACAACCATCGTAGTTCCAACATCACCTTCTAAAACCACTTCGTCTGTAGCCTCTTCATCAAAGACTAGTTGACCTGTGAATTCTGCCTCCTCCTCATCACAGTAATCATTTGATTCAGCAAATGGAGCTTTCTTTCCAACAATCTTCTTACATTCAGACTGTTTGTGCCCAATCTCTCCGCATCCGAAGCACCTCAAACCACTACTGCTCGCTCCTCTATTGTTTGACCAGCACCCCAAGTTCCCTCGTTAGCACCAACACCTATTCCAATAGTACCATTGCCATCTGTTCCTCCACCAGTATTAACGTATGGTGGTGAAAAATTACTGGCACGCCTTATTTGTTTCTCAACCAGCAATGCCCGCTGATGCGCAGAAGACACCGTTACAAGATCAAACAAATTCACGGTATCCTGGATTGGCACATGCAGCCCTCCAATGTATCACGACACCAACTAATCTTCTGTCTCCTGAATCTCGTTCCTAGCAATTAGTTGGTAGAATTCAGTGGTATAGTCATCCACTGAACGAGTTCCCTGCCTCACGTTCTGTAACCGTTGGTATATTAATCTCTGAAAATTATAGGGTAAAAACACGGCCTTCATGTGTTTCTTCATCTTCTCCAATAAAGTAATTTTTGACTTCCCCAATCTGTTGCGGGTTAGTTTCAATTGTTGCCACCACGCAGTCGTTCTACCCCTCAATTTAGTGGCTATCAATGGCACCCTTTTATCCTCGGGCATGCCTTTAAACTCCATAATTTCCTCGACAGTCACTAACCAGTCAAGAAACTCTTCAGGTTGCAGGCTCCCATGAAATTTTGGGATCTCAGTACGCATTCATGTCTCCCAGTGCCTTCGATTATCATCTGCGCCCACTCTATGCTATCTATGAGGTACCTCCTCCTCATAGAAGTCACCCTCTTCCTCTCCCACGCTACCAGCATTATAAGCCTGTTCGTGGTGACGGTGGTCTCTATTTTGGTTTTCCAACATTGCAGCCATTCGTTCGGTTAACTGTTCCATCATCTGGTTAAATCGCTCATCCATTCACTGGTTGATCCGTTGCTCCATCTCGTGATCATAAACCTCCTCGATACGTTGTTGTCTCCTAAGCGGCATGTTGGCTCTAATACCAACTGACGTAGCGGAAGCTATAAGAAAATTGGATAACTTATTGAATCTGTTGATTCATAATTGAATACAATAAACAATCTTCTAAACCCTACTGATTCGATTAAAAGAATACTAGAAATTAGGCATCAATTTCGTTGGGAAAATAAAGAAATTTTATTAATCACCAAAAACTAAGACTCCAAAAAAAACAAAGAAAACACTTAAATAGAAAAACCCTAAACATAATGCTAAAAAACAGGAACACTTAAATAAAAAAACCTCTAAACATAATACTAAAAAAATAGGAAATTATCTTTTTTCACGTGACACGGGCGTGCGATATGCATGGCACGCCCATGCAATTGCATGACATGGGCGTGCAATGCATAAAGAACGCCCATGCAATTGGTTTGCATGCCCATGCAAGTGCATGACATGGCCGTGCAATGAAATGTTTTTAATGACATGGGCGTGCTATATACTTTGCACGCCTGATGTGCTAATAATCTGCAAGCATACAGAATCGTATCAAGTAGTAAATAAAGATATCGTCCCACAAAGATTTTGGTGATGACTACTGTCTTACTCACAGTGTTTGTTTGTTTAGACAACGAAATAGAGTTTGTAATTTTAAGTAAATAAAACTAAACTAAATGAAATTAAAA
>CATIWO010059679.1:0-23684 GCA_949673435.1 Macaranga tanarius | reverse complement strand
TGGAATCATGGAATATATATTTTTAGTTCAATATTTAGGCATTTTCAGCAGTTAAATCAAGAAATTCTAGGCTCTGAAGCTCTTGTTACAGATTGATTTCATTATACATGATTAATAACTGTTAGTATGTGATTGTTATTTTAATGGTTACTCATGATTCAGGGCTTGCATGGCGTAGTGTGATAAAATTGGATGTGTAGCTAGTAAAATCCACAACAATCAATTTGTTGATTTCCTGTCCCTTCTTGAGCTGTTCTTCCCTAGCCTCAACGGTATGGCAGGCAATAACTTGTCCTTCTTTGGCCATTTTTCTCTGAGAACTCAAGCAATTTCAATTATTTCTAAAATGCAAGCAATTCAGATCACAGATTTAAACATTAAGCTCCTAATAATAAAAAAATAGAAATGAAAACTTATCAAGATTCTCACTGTTGTTACAAACGAAGTGAAAATTTCACTTAACCAACTCCATCCACTTCTCACATATTATTTATTTCAGTTATAATAATAATAATTAAAAAAAAAACAGATTCATGATCCAAAAAAAATAAAATTAAACAAAAATCGATTACAGCTGCCAAAGAAAAGAGAAATATAACTGCAAATATTTTTGTATACATTACCATCAGTATCAAACAACAATGTGATGAGCTCAACTCATTACGCTAAAAAAGAAATACAAAAAAATACATATAATATTAGAAATATACAAACAGTGAGAATGTAATGGGAAACAGACCATGAGGAGCAGATGCAAGGAAGGAGTGAATGGCCAGAGATCAGTTGCAGAGATTGCAGCTTTTGATATAATCATTTATTTTCATTATTATTATTATAATTGTCCTTCTTCAGTTATATATATATATATATATTGGTGTAATTTTTAGCTAATTCGAGTTTTACGAGCGTGACAGAGAAGATTAATTTTCTAATTTGATGAATACTGACTTCTTTCAAATAATTGCGGATTCACAACCGCTTTTATCACAATTTATTTGAGTTCCTAGGGATTTGAAATTTTTAATTGATTGTAAATAGTAAATTATTTTGCTGAAGGTAACGAATATACACTGAAGGTAATGAGAATAAGTTTGAGAAAATTGAAAGTGTATTGAACGACAGCGAGTATAAAAATTGTTGAAAGCTATAGAAATGACTAAAAATTGATAATTGCTTATTGATTTATCTGTATTGATTCTTGACTTGTTGATTGATTGTTGATTGGATTGGTTGTGTCTTGATCTTGATCTATGCTTTGCCTTTTGTAGCCCAAGTACTTGGTGCAGAAGCAAGTTTCCTCTTGAATGCTGCCATAATTTCCTTCAATAACTCCTGTAACCTTGCGTCTGTTGGATTACCTCCGGCAACTCTTCAGCTCCTGCTTATTCTTTCTAGCTTCCTCCAGAAACTTCTTTCTTCAGCTCAACATTTTCTTCTCCTAGCAACCTTAAATGACCTGGATTTTAACATTGGGCTCACTTTGGGCTTTAATTATAATTAAAGGCCTAAAAATTTAAATTTGGGTAAAAGTAATGCCCTCCCCCCCCCCCCCCCCCCCCCCGCATATAATTAGCTTAGGCAATCCAATGCTAATTTATAGGCTAAAGTAGCAAATCTCCCCCTAACGTGGTGTAAATCCGTAAGTGTACAGAATCGTATCAAGTAGTAAATAAATATATCGTCCCACAGAGATTGTAGATTGAATATTGCAATACTCACAATGTTTGATTGTTTAGACAATGAAATAGAGTTTAGAATTTCAAAGGAACAAAACTAAATTAAGAAAGGTAAAAACGTAAATTTAATGCAAATTTAAAAGCTAGGGTTCTTATTCTCAATTGGACCATTTCAAAGGATTGATTACCCAACTAGGTCTATATTAGTTCTAATTCATTTTGAAAGGATCTTAGAAACTATAGATTTTTCTCTCAGATAAACCTATAGTTAATTGAAGATTAATTAACATTAAGTTTGCTGGCTCTCACCAACCTAATGCCTTTTAATTCCAATTTTAAACACAACCTTTAATCAATATTAATCCACTTAACTACCTCTCAACTAGCTAAGCAATCAATAGGTCATTGTCATATCCTACAGAATCTATCTCTCGATTAAGCCTATAGTGTCAATTCAATTTTAGGTTGATCAGTCCTAAAACGACATTAAGCTCAACAAAAACCAATGAATTAGATCTAGCAACCTAACATAATCACAATAAATATATGGTCAATTCAGAATAAGAACCCTAAAAAGGATTTAGCTACTCATGTTAAAGAGAAAAGAAAACAAAGAAGAAATGAAAACTAATCTGAACATTATAACAATTAATTAAAAGAGTAATACAAGAAAAACCCCTTTCAAATGATCTCAAGAAGCCTTGCTCTTCTAACTTCAAGCCAAGTATCACTTCTACTAAAAACTAAACAAATGAAAATATCTTCTAAATTAACTAAATATAAGAACAAGAATTAGTTCCAGAACAAGAACAAGAATAAGTTCCAGAACAAGAACAAAAACAAAAACCAAAAATAAGAACAACCTAAAATTAGGAACAACCTTTAAATGAAAATGAAATGGTCCTATTTATAGACCTAAAGACCTAGTGAGAAAGGTAATCTCACCCCTTTCAAACTCTATATAATCAAAAACTAAGAGATAAGTTTATTTCTATCTAAACTTCAGCTGAAAACTATCATCTTGTGGGCTGCCACATAAGTCAGGCATGGTTGCACAAGAAAATGGCATGGCTATACAAGAAACAACATATTGCTGAGCCTTGTGTCTTGTAGGGCCGTGCTCGATTTTGGCATGGCTATGCCACTCTATAACATTACAAAATTAACTTTCAGGCACGGCCATGCAACAATTAAGAACGGCCATGCACATCCCCGATGTAGATAACTCTTTATCTTGAGTCTTTAGTCTATCCAAACTTCAAAGATTGATGCAATCTTCATCTCAATGCATCCTACAAAATAAAATTCAAAAGAAATTATCTAAAAATAATTAAATCCTAACAATTAAAACAAAATAACAAAACTAACTAAATTAACTAAAAACTAACTAATAATGCAACTATTAAGCCTAAGATGCAATAAAATAGAGTGCTTAAAATATGTATTTTTCACACTCATTAAATACCCCCACACTTGAGCCTTTGCTTGTCCTCAAGTAAAAACAAGAGAACAACCTATTCATACAAAGAACTAATATCATGAGTAGTTCTTAACTTGAGTAACCATCCTACTCTCCCTTTAATACAAGGTTTAAAAACTGAAAATCAAAACAATAACTCATAACTAAGAACATAACAATTACCAAGTGAAGAGCAAACTCCCTCGTTGAATTCATGAAACAGCATGATTAACAACCAAGAAAAATAAAAGTAGGCATGAAACACTAACATTCAAATAGTTCTTTCATTAATATCACTTAAAAGGCACATAATTTATTCCTTATAATTTCTCTATTGTAGTATCCCCCACCTTTCCATATTACTCCATGTGGATACCTCAATAAAGTCCTTTAGATACTCATACCCTTTATAGAGCATTGGAGTAATGCACGAGTGCGTTTTACGCTCCATCTCGCTTAAGGAACTTATTTACTTACTTTATTTATTTTTAGATATAGTGCCAATGCATCTATGTACTATATTTAAGTCCCTACAACATCTTTCTCAACTATCAAGCATACTATTTCAATCATTCAATGAAGGAGTAGATATTAAGTTCATTAAAATTTAAAAATTCTTAATCACAAGTTATTTCTCTAACTTAACAATCCAAACCAAGTATTAAAAGGAGATTAACACACTTACTCAAGAAGAACACACCTAATGATACTAACTCTTAGCACAAATAGACTCAAAAACTCAAGTGAAAGGTCTCTTATTCATGCAACAATAAACTAAAATGCAAAATATAAAATAAAAATAAAAACAGAAAAATAAAAATAAAAGGGAAAGAAAACTCCCCTATTCAGATGCATTTGAAGATGAAGTCTCGGAAACGATGATCTCAATGGAAGGCTCCGTTGATGCCCTAGTCCTTTTACTTTCAGAGATCAATTGCTTTAGCTCCTTTACTTCAGCTATCAGATTTTCCATCCTTGCATCTCTTAAGGTCTCATTAACTTCAAACTTGGTGATCACATCCATCATCATAGTACCAAGCCTTTGATCAGTTCGATTCGCCACATCCTTTATCTTCTTTTCAACTCTTTCAATGTTGTCCTCAAATATTTTTCTTTTTGTTGCTCTATTCTTTTTCTTTTCCTTGGTTTTACCATCCTTTTTATTCACCCTTGCATTCTCGTGAGCTATTTGAGGTTTGACATCTTCTTCTTCCTCTTCACTAACGTCATCAAAATTCTCTACCACCTTAGGTAGAGGGACATCTCTATATCTCAAAGCGGTTTGACGTAGGTGGTAGCATCTTCTATCGTCTGCCTCTTCTAGCCTTCTAAAGTCTATGATAATCTCAAGTTTGACCAGAAAATCCTCATCAAAGATTTGACGTTCCAATGGTGCAAGAATGGTGAGCTTCTTTGGTACAAAGTGTATGGCTAGGCCCGTGATAATGTGGCCCATAGACATTAATACTTTTCATCCCTGCATAATACGCCATATAGAATGAAACACAAGATATGCACTATTCACCCTACGGTTAGTAGCCATGCACCACATCAAGAATAGTTCATCATGCATAACCTTTGTACTCTCATTCCTACCACAGATGGTATGTGCTATGAATTTGTGCATCAACAAATATGAGTGACTATCAATTAGACCACTAACCATAGTATCTCCATAACTTATTCTATTCCCTTTACTAATTTCAGCCCAAAACCTAATCATGTTAAATTCAGGGGGAGGGTAACAAATACCTCCATAAAAAAAAACTAAAAATTTCAGTCATGAGATCATAATCAAACTCATATTCTTTTTCAAAGAATCTACATGAAAAAATTCTCTGTTCTTCATCTTTAATTTTTAAAGTGGTGTAGAATTCAATGGTCAATTTATAAAACATATCATATTTCACTATTTTCAACTTAAACCAGCCTAGCCTTTTGCACAACACATTCACAAATTTATGCATTCCAATATCTTTTAAAAGTTGATCATCAAAGTATTTAGGCATGCATATGTTTCTTTTGCTAAGAGAAGAGAATCTCTTACCTTCTTCATTTGAGAAAATAGGGAAGAAAGCATCATACTCCTCCTTCAGATCTGTTGGTTTAGGTTTTATCTCCATTGGTGTCTTCCCTTTTGCATTGGACCTTCGGCTATTGCTAGACATGCTCATTGAATTCATTAGGTAGTAGAAAAAAGAATTGCAGAGAATATGAATGCAGAGAGAAAAAATGTAAAGAATGTAGAAGTTCTAAGAATTAAAAATAGTCTTATACCTATAAATAAAAGAACAAAATTTCAAGTTCACAAGGACTAAACAACTATCTTTTAATCCTTTATTGAAAAGATGTATTTTATTGAAAGATAACAACTACTATCGTACTTGAATTAAAAATCCTAAAGACATTAAAATAAATAAAATTTAACTTGAAAAATTTTATTTTTCCTCTCCCACACTTAAACCACGCAATGTCCTCAATGCATGAAATAAAAAAATTTCGAGTTGCATCATCATCAAGTGGCACAGCCATGCTCAAAAGTGGTATGGTCGTGCCTGCATTGGGCATTGTTTCTCTGAACCAGGTGGCACGACCGTGCTCGAAAGTGGCACAGCCGTGCCTAATTCTGAATTTTTCTACCTGAGCAACTTTTTAACATGCACGACCATGCTACTTTCGAGCATGGCCGTGCCTGAATCTAAAACCTGGCACATTGAAGTAAGATTTTATCACTTTATAAAGCTTTAAACCAACTTTATTACATATGTTTTGCATAATTGAAATGAAAGGAAAAGGAATTAACACAACCAAATCACATCACATAACATCAATCAAATACTTTAAATAAAGTACATGAATAAAACATAAAACATAAAGCAAACACAATACTAAAACAAATACAAATACAAAAGCAAACACAATACTAAAACAAATACAAATACAAAAGCAAACACAATACTAAAACAAATACAAATACAAAAGCAAACATAAAACTAAAACAAATACAAAGAAAGCAAACACAAAACACAATTATCCAATCATAACTTCTTGAATCTTTATTGATGTGGTCCTTGATCATGCAGAGGGAATGATGGTGGAAAGAAGTTTTGACTTTAAAAGTAGGCCATGAGATTTTGATTTAGCATGGTAACATCATGTCAAACATCATGTAAGCTTGAATTCATCTCATATACCATGGAAGTGAGCTCTCCCACATTAGAGTCAATGACACCCACTTGAATCTCTAAGGCATCAAGGCGACTCATCACTTTTTGTAATTCACTTTCGTCTTCATCTTCCTCTTGCCTTGCTTATTGTTGCGGTTGTTCACTAATGAGTATGGGCACCCCCATGTGTCCTATCTTAACCATACCCATAGCCTCCATCATTTGAAGATCAATGAGGGAAGGACCCGGTAGCTTATTGAAAGGCATATTATCAATGTCAAAACCTACATAATTTGCAATGCTAAGAACTAAGCCACCTATCTTAATTGCCCCTGCTCGTTTGGTTGCCACATCTTTGAATTTAGAGGCTATCACATGACATACATCCAACTTGAGATTGTTTACCATGCAATATAAGACATTTAATTCCATAGTAGTGACTATGGAATCCCCTTCCTTCCTAGGAAATAAGGAGTGTGACATGACCCGATGGAGGTATCTCAAAGCATGGGAATAAAGTTTAGACTCCTTGGCTAACCTAGGTTGATAGAAGACATGTCTTTGACCAGTAATCTCCCTCCAAAATACATTTCTATCATAATAAACATTGGCATCTTAGTCTTTTGGGAAATGAAAAACATTATTGAGTTCAAAGAGACCAATGATGTGATTTTGGTTGCCTAGTCTAAAGCTTAGCATGGCCTTATTCTCATCAAATTCGAAAGGTGACAGAAATTCATATGTAGGCACAATATATATGGGGTGTTTCATCATCATAAAAGCTTCCTAACCTAATATAGAGACATACATATTCACTTCATCTAATAAATCCGCTCTTTAAAGGGAGGACACACTCATGTATTTCATAGGTATGAATTTTCTAACCATCAATTGATCAAATTTATTCCTTTGCCCCTCATGCCCGAATCGAATATTAGGAGGGAAAGGTTTTACCAATCTTTCTTCTTGTTGGTTTGGATTACTTGAGCTTCCTCTACACCTCCTTGGCCTTCTTTATGCAACTGTCTTCCTTCTTGGTTCCCTTTCCATAGTGTTGTTCATAATTTTCATATTTGAGAGGAAGGTGAAGAAGAAAATGTTGAAAGTGTTGAGAGAAGGTGAAGGGGAAGATGTTATGCTTGAGAGATATGAGAGGGAAATAAAAGCATGAATTGAAAGTGTGTAGAGAAGAGAATGGAGGGGTGGTTTATATAGAGGGGATTATAGTTTTGAAAAGAGTGAATTGTGAATTGGGAAGAGGAAAAGGTGTTGGAATTGATTAAAGAGCTTGGAGAAGTGCAAAAGATTTTAGAAATATAAAAAAGTGGTCAAAATTGATAAACCCTAAGTTTAGGAATATGAGAAAGGTTTTGAAACTTGTGGGTAGTGGAAAATTATGGGAATTTGTGAATTGGGGCTTTGACTCATTTGAATTTTGAAGAAAATGTGCAATGGAGATGGACTTACAGGTGGCACGGCTGTGCTCGAAAGTGGCATGGCCATGCCTGGTTCTAGCATTTCTTGACTGTCCCAATTGCAAGCAGTCATGGCCGTGCTCAAAAGTAGTACGGCCATGCCTGATTCTAATGTGACTTTTGCACTTTATTTTGCTAGACCAAAGCACATGGGTGTGCAACAAGGTGCGTAACATGTACATTCACATGAAATACATTAAAAATCACCCAAATTCACATGTAACAATCAAATTTCATTCCCATATAAAAAATAATTACCTCTCATCCTTAAACTTTTCTTCTATTGTAACTCCCGAACATCTTTCCATGCTTTTTCTCTGAAAAATAAAGTTAAAGAACTTGTGATTAGAAATTATAAAACTAAAAACTAAAAGAATTAACAAGAAAAATGAAAAACAAAACTTGGTTGAGCCCCCAAGAAGTGCTCTTTAGGTCTATGAGCTTAGACCATCATGATCTTTAGAGTATCGAATCGGCTAAAAAGGCCAATTGGCGAGAATTCTCCCATATGCCTCCATTATAAATTTTCAGTCTTTGCCCATTGACTTTGAACTTCTCTCCTCTAGTGTTGCAAACTTCCACAGCTCTATAAAGGTAGACATGGCGTACTACAAATGGTCCCAACCACCTACTCTTGAGCTTCCCTGGAAACAATCAGAGTCTGGAGTTGAATAGCAATACTTGGTCTCCTTCTTGAAAACTCTTCATCTTTACCTTAGTATCATGCCATTTCTTTATACGTTCCTTATAAATCCTACAGTTTTCATATGCCATTTCTTTTAACTCCTCCAATTCACTCAACTGTAAAAGTCTCTTTTCAGCTGCTTTCTTGCAATTATAATTCAAAGCTTTTATTGCCCAGTAAGCCTTATGTTCAATCTCTACAGGAAGGTGACATGCTTTTCCATAGACCAACCTATATGGAGACATTCCAATAGGTGTCTTATAAGCTGTACGGTATGCCCACAAAGAATTATCCAACTTTCTTGCCCATTCCTTTCTCGACTTGCTCACTATTCTTTCAAGAATCCTCTTTAATTCTCTGTTGCTTACTTTTACTTGTCCACTTATTTGGGGATAGTATGAAGTAGCTATCTTGTGTTTAACCCCATAGCGAGCTAGCAATGCTTCCATATTTCTATTACAAAAGTGTGTTCCTTCATCACTTATGATAGCTCGAGGCATCCCAAACCTAGCAAAGAGTCTTTGCAAAAATTTACAGACTACTCTTGTATCATTCACTGCACATGCTTGAGCTTCCACCCACTTGGATATATAGTCTATATAAACAAGTATGTACTTGTTTCCATCTGAAACAGGAAATGGCCCCATGAAATTTATGCCCCACACATCAAATATTTCTACCTCAAGAATTCCCGATTGGAGCATTTCATCCTTCTTTGAAATGTTACCACTCCTTTGACATACATCACAACTGAGTACAAACTTTCTAGCATCATGAAAGAGTATAGGCCAAAAGAATCATGCTTTAAGAACCTTTGCAGTAGTTCTTTGTGGACCAAAATGACCACCATTGATCATCCCATAACAATGTTGCAAAATTGAACTAGTCTCATATTCTCCTACACATCTTCTTATCATTCCATCACTGTATAGCTTCCAGAGATATGGCTCATCCCATAAATGAGCTTCTTTCTCTGTTGGCTATTAAATTCTTCTGGAAGCCTCCTACTCGAGATGAAATTTGCTATGTCTACAAACTATGGAGCTTTTAGACTTTAGATTGCTAATAATATCTTATCTGTAAATAGCTCTTGGATAGGATCTTCCTCCTCATTGTCTTCTTGCTTTAGCTCCAATCTTGATAGATGATCAACTACTATATTCTTTGATCCCTTCTTGTCTTTAATTTCAATGTTGAGCTCTTATAAAAGCAGCACCCATCATATAAGCCTTGGCTTTGAGTCCTTCTTGTTTAAAAGGTTCTTCAATGCTGCATGATCTGTATATATAATAACTTTAGAACTAAGTAAGTAAGATCAAAATTTATTAGAGGCAAAAATTACTACTAGCATCTCTTTCTCGGTCGTGGCATAGTTGAGTTGTGCATCATTTAAGATTCGGCTTGCATAATAGATGACATGAAGTTTATTATCCTTCCTTTAAGTAAGTAAAACTCCTATTGTGTGGTCACTTGCATCACATATCAATTCAAATGGAAGATTCCAGTCATGTGATGCCACTATGGGAGCCGATATCAATGCTTCTTTCAACCTATCAAAAGCCAATTTACAATTATTAGTAAAGTCAAAAGGAGAATCTTTCTCAAGTAATTTATAAAGAGGTTTAGAGATTTTCAAAAAATCCTGGATAAACCACCGATAAAATCCTGCATGGCCTAGAAAACTTCGAATTCCTTTGATATTTGTTGGGTATTGAATCTTTTCGATGGTCTTTACTTTTACTTTGTCCACTTCTATACCTTGTGCTGAAATCTTATGTCCAAGGATGATTCCTTCCTCCACTATAAAATGATACTCCTCCTAATTTAGCACCAAATTTGTTTCCTCACATCGTGTAAGAACTTGTTCCAATTTTTCCAAGCATCCTTCAAATGAACTTCCATAGATTGAGAAGTCATCCATGAACACATCCATAATTTTTTCTATCAAGTTTGAGAATGTGGCCATCATGCACCTTTGAAAGGTTGCTGGAGCATTACATAATCCAAATGGCATGCTTCTATAAGTAAATGTACCATAGGGATATGTGAATGTTGTTTTCTCTCGATCTTTTAGAGCAATTGAAATCTGATTGTAGCCCGAATAACTATCTAAGAAACAGTAGAAGGTATGTCCTGCTATCCTCTCCAACATTTGAACAATAAATGGTAATGGAAGTGATCCTTTCTAGTGGATGAATTCAACTTCTTGTAGTCAATGCACACTCTCCATCCAGTTACTATTTTTGTAGAGATTCGCTTACCTACTTCATTTTCCACCACAGTCATTCCTCCTTTCTTTGGCACACACTGGATAGGACTTACTCATGAACTGTCTGAGATTGGGTAAATAATACCAGTATCTAATAGCTTGATCACCTCTTTCTTCACCACTTCTTGCATGTTTGGATTGAGCCTCCTTTTCCTTTCAATGGTTGGCTTGTATCCATCTTCTATTAGAATTTTGTGCATGCAATAAGATGGACTTATCTCTCTTATATCTGAAATTTGCCAACCAATTTCTCTTATTCTCCTCTTGAGAATTCTCACAAGCAATTCCTCTTGGTTTTGGGTGAGTTTAGAGGATATGATCACAGGTAAAGTTTGGTTCTCTCCAAGAAAAGTATACCTCAAATGTTGAGGTAAGGGTTTCAAATCTACATTTGGTGGTTTTATGGTTGAGGGTGGTATAGGTTCAATGTTTGGTAATTAAATTTGGGAAAAAGAAGTTTGGCATTTAAGGTAATCTTCATCTTGTCAATTTGTACTTGCATATACTTCTCAATATACTCCAATTCATCACATTTTACCAACCTCCTTCGTTGGACTTCAATCACATATTCATCCAAAATATCAACTCTAAAGCACAAATCACTTTCAGAAGAATGTTTCATACCTTGATAGATGTTGAACTTATAACTTTTCTCACCTACTTTTAGAGTTAGTGTTCCATCATAAACGTTAATGATTACCTTGACAGTGTAGAGGAAAGGCATACCAAGAATCAAGAGGACATCTTCATCTTCCTCAAAGTCAAGAACAACAAAGTCCACTGGAAAAATGAACTTTCCAGCCCTTACTAGCACATCTTCCACTATTCCTTCTAGTTCCTTTACTATCCTATCTGCTAGTTGTAGATGAATGTTTATTAGTCTTGCTTCTCCAAGTCCCAATTTCTTGTAAATAGAAAAGGCATAAGATTAATAGAAGCACCTGAATCACACAAAGATTTTTGAAATGATAAACTCCCAATAGAATATGGAATAGTAAGACTCCCTGGTTGCTTCCTTTTCAAGGGAAGTTTATTTGAGATGATTGCACTGTACTCCTTTATAAGTGTGACTGTCTCAAACTCTTGCAACTTCTTTTTGTTGGAAATTAGCTCATTCAAGAACTTTGCATACTTTGGTATTTGAGCTAGACATTTCACCAAAGGCATGTTGATGTGGAGTGTCTTGAATCTTTCCAAAAACTTCGTAAACTGTTGGTCATACTCCTTTTTCTTCAACATTTGTGGATATGGCACTGGAGGTTCATAAGGTTGAATTGGTGGTGGTTTTAGCTTAGTTTGGAATTTGCTAGCTGCCCCATTTGTACTTCTAGATCGTGGATAGAAGAAGAATGATTTCAGATCATTTGCTCCATCTTTTTTTGAGCTTTATCTTGCTGGCTCATCTTTGATGACATCACATCCATAAATTTCTCCATCTTGCTTTCCATTGAACTTCTAGAGGATGAACCTTTGTCTTGGGGAAACTGAGATTGAGGTTATTGTACATTCTGACCTCCAAATTCTAGTGGTGCTTGTGGTCTCCACTGGTTATTTCCTTGATTACTTCAAGAGAGATTTGGATGATTCCTCCAACTTGGATTGTAAATATTTCTATAGACTTGGTTTTGAGGTCCTTTGAAGTTTCCCACATAGTTTACTCCCTTTGTAGTAGACATTCCTTGTATCATTTGACATTCTATGGTAGGATGACCTCCTTAACATAATTCACATGAGGAAGACAATATAGACACTGCATTCACATTCACTTTGTCTATTCTTTTTGTCAGAGTATCAAGCTTTGCATTCAACATGGTTAAACTGTCCACTTCTATGGCTCCAGCCTTCTTTGTAATAGTCCTCTCATTAGACCACAGACTTTGTGTATTGGTTATTTCTTCAAAGAGATCCAAGGCATCTTCTAGTATCTTTGACATGAAAGTACCTCCAACCGCTGCATCAATGTTAACTCTAACTGCATGATTGACTCCTTTGTAGAATGATTGCACCAAATCCCATACAGGAATCAATTGAGGTGGACACTACTTCTGAAGGTCTTTGAATCTTTCCCAACGCTCGTAGAATGTTTCATCATCTCTTTGAAAGAAAGATTTAATCTCATTTTGAATCCTCAATACCTTTGTAGGTGGTAAGTACTTGTTAAAAAAGGCTGTGTAGAGCTCTTGCCAAGTGTTGATGGAGTTAGGTGGAAAACTTGTAAACCATCTTTTGCTCTCTCTATTAGGGAAAATGGAAAGAGGATCAATCGGATTGCATCAGGCTGTACTCCATTCATTTTGAAGGTAGAAAAATACTCCAAGAATCTAGACATATGACCAAATGGATCCTCATGTGGTAGCCCATTGAATGGTGAGTTTTGGATCATCTGAATCATTACCGGCTTGATTTCAAAGTTGTTTGCTGCTATCGCCGGCCTTACAATTGGTGTCTGATCACCTTGCACATTAGGACTCATAAAATCTCACATGATTCTCTGACTATTCTGAGGATTCTGAAGAACTTGTTGTCTCAGTAGGTCATTATCTAAGTCCCTTGCGTCCATTTGCTTGGTGAGTGTTTTGATATGACTGTTTATTTCTTCTTTTCAGAGCTGTCTTCTCTAGCTCCAAATCAAGTGGTATCAACTCAAGTCCTTATTTGCTTGCACTTCGTGTGTGCATCAAACAACATAAATTCCTGCAATACCACAATCAAAACTAAAAATTAAAAATAACATCTAAATCAAGCAACACAATTTTCTTACAATATTAATTCCTTGCCAATCCCCGGAAACGGCGCTAAAAAGTTGATGTGGTGTAAATCTACAAGCGTACAGAATCGTATTAAGTAGTAAATAAAGATATCATCCCACAGAGATTGTAGATTGAATATTACAATACTCACAATATTTGATTGTTTTGACAACGAAATAGAGTTTAGAATTTCAAAGGAACAAAACTAAATTAAGAAAGGTAAAAATGAAAATTCAATGTAAATTTAAAAGCTAGGGTTCTTATTCTCAATTGGACCATTTCAAAGGATTGATTACCCAACTAGGTCTATACTAGTTCTAATTCATTTTGAAGGGATCTTAGAAACTATAGATTTTCCTCTCAGATAAACCTATAGTTAATTGAAGATTAATTAACACTAAGTTTGCTGGCTCTCACCAACCTAATACTTTTTAATTCCAATTTTAAACATAACCTTTAATCAATATTAATCCACTTAACTATCTCTCAACTAGCTAAGCAATCAATAGGTCATTGCCTATTCCTATAGAACCTATCTCTCGATTAAGCCTATAGTGTCAATTCAATTTTAGGTTGATCAGTCCTAAAATGATATTAATCTCAACAACAACCAATGAATTAGATCTAGCAACCTAACATAATCACAATAAGTACATGGTCAATTCAGAATAAGAATCCTAAAAAGGATTTAGCTACTCATGTTAAAGATAAAAGAAAACAAAGAAGAAATGAAAACCAATCTGAACATTATAATAATTAATTAAAAGAGTGATACAAGAAAAACTCCTTTCAAATGATATCAGGAAGCGTTGCTCTTCTAACTTCAAGCCAAGTATCACTTCTACTAAAAACTAAACAAATAAAAATATCTTCTAAATTAACTAAATATAAGAACAAGAATAAGTTCCAGAACAAGAACAAGAACAAAAATAAAAAACAAGAACAACCCTTAAATGAAAATGAAATGGTCCTATTTATAGATCTAAAGACCTAGTGAGAAAGGTAATCTAACTCCTCTCAAACTCTATCTAATAAAAAACTAAGAGATAAGTTCCTTTCTATCTAAACTTCAGCTGAAAACTATCATCTCGTGGGCTGCCATATAAGTCAGGCATGGGTGTGCGAGAAAATGGCATGGCTGCGCAAGAAACAACATATTGCTGAGCCTTGTGTCTTATATGGCCGTGCTCGATTTTGGCACGACCGTGCCACTCTGTAACATGCTAAAATTAACTTTCAGATACGGCCATAGAACAATCAAGCACGGCCATGCATATCCCCAACGTAGATAACTCTTTATCTTGAGTCTTTAGCCTATTCAAACTTCAAGGATTGATCCAATCTTCATCCCAATGCATCTTACAAAATAAAATTCAAAAGAAATTATCTAAAAATCCTAACAATTAAGACAAAATAACAAAACTAACTAAATTAACTAAAAACTAACTAATAATACAACTACTAAGCCTAAGATGCAATAAAATAGAGTGCTTAAAATAAGTATTTTTCACACTTATCACTCGAGTTGTAATTAACCCCAAAATTAACTTTTTGGGCAATTTAACTCAAAAAGATCCCAAGTTTGGCAATTTAACCCAAATGTAAGAGAGTGAATTACACTTCCTTCCCTGCAGCAAGTGAATTACATCACATATCAATAAAAATTATTTTTTACCTCTCTCTCTCTTAGTTTATTATTTTAATATTGAAAATATATAATATAGCCAGATGTTGTCACCATCCAACACCTCTTTAGGGACCACTGATACACTTAATATTATCACCAGAACCACAATCATCAGCTTTGCCCACCACCACCGACGTCATCACCGGCACGACCATCATCAACTTCGCCTACCACCACAGTCTAAGTCCAACACCACTAGTAACAGCACCTCTAACACATAAACTCATTACCACCTAAAACCACTAACATAAATCCAAAACCACCTCATCTTTTTAACATCGCTACAATCATCGTTGCACATTGGCACAGTGATTACCTCATGTACCAGCCAACACCATCCCTAACACCATCATCAACATCACCTAGCAGCATAACCTAACACTGCTAAAATCTGAACCACCACCACCACCTAGAAACCGGCAGTACAAAACCAATAAAGGAAAGAACCACAACCTAACATCACTAAAATTCAAACTAACACCACCACCATCAACAACCAGCTGCCACCAAAATTAAAAGTCACCTATACCACTATAGCTAAAATTAATACTATCACCAATAATAACCCACAAAAAAAATCCTGAACAAAAAAAAATAAAATCAATGGTAGTATTACCCAATAATATTAGCCAATAATAATATCAATAATTGAAAAATTAAAAATACCCAATTAATAGTTGCACAATCCTCATAATTCAATAATCATATATAAAAATAATCTAATCACCACAACCACCACCATCTGAGTAAGTCAATGTTAATTATCTTATTGCTAGTGTTAGTTAAGAAAATGAAGAAGAAAAATAAATAGTAGTTTGTTCATGGAGGCAGGGCCGTTGAAGGTGGACCGAAGGTAGTGGTGGTTGAGGTGTCCCGTGACAGAGTGGGATATGGTGGGTGAGAGGTGAAAATAAAAGAAAAGGAAGTAGATGAGTGGAGGCAATGCCATTGAAGATAGTGGAAGAGGGTAGCGTGGAAAGGCGAGGGACACAAGAGAGGCAGCGTTAGAATTAGGGCCGGTGGGAGTTTGAGGAAATAGAAAAATAGGTTGTATGTTCATTATTTAAAAACATTATTTTGTATTAGATTAAAAAAATTATTTTGTAAACAAAATTTTATTTATTTCTATAATTTAAAGAGTGTAATACACTCTCCAAAATTTGTAGAAAATTGGGTTAAATTGCCAAAATTATGATATTTTTGGGTGCAATAGCCCAGAAAATTAATTTTGGGGTTAATTACACCTCAAGTGATAGTTGAGGGGGGCATTTGCTACTTTAGTCCTAATTTATATGGAAATTTTTACCTTATTTCTCATTTCATACTTTTCAACCTATTTCACATTTTTTCATCCTTTTCTCTCTTAAAAATATGCCTAGGCCTAAGGTACAATTTGATGAATTCACCATGCATTTTTACCAAATTATTCAACCATAATTATATGCACAAGCTCGGCTCGAAAGACAATAAAAATAAGTCCAATAATAAGTTTTGGATAGGAAAAATTGGGCCAAAAAATATTATGCAGACCCATCTCCATCTTCTTCAGATGAGTTTCCCTCTAGAAATTCCTTAAACCCAATTTCAAATCATAGAGGTAATAAATTCTTCTGTATTGATGCAGATCCTCCTCAAAACCCTAAAATTTCTTTACTCTCCAATTTAAAATTTCAAAAATTAAATAACCAAAACTCACTTACTTTTCCTTCCTTATTTCCTCCTTCTCTAGTTGAATTTCCTCCAGCTAAAATCGAACCCAACAAACCCAAACCAGTTGCTGTCTCTTTCTACTCATCACTAGCTGGCCCTTCTTCATCTTCCGCCACTGCTACTTCACCTGATGGGACCAAGACTGCCACTGCCGATGCCAGCCATCGTGCGACCACTGCTATTGCCACTTTTGAAGGTTGTGATGCCACTGGGAAGAGCAGTGACGCTGCTACTCATCACGCAACCAAACCTCGTGCGTGACCGGACCACCTCATGCCACTACTGCTGTCGTCTCGCCTCATCTCTTCGTCGTCGGTGCTGAAGAAGACCATCGGACCATCACTGCTTTTTTTCCTTTATCCGGTGTTTCCAAAGATAAAGGAAATTGGTTTGTTGTTATCCGAACCAACCTCAATCGAACTAGAATTGACCCTGCTTTTAGTTTTGGTTCATTCCGGTTAGGTTTTGCTGAATTTTCCACTTCCTCTGGAGCCTTTTGTATACAGAAACTTGCACTCAAAGTTTACAGTAGGAAGAAATGCCTAAGTAAACTTCATTTCCTCCGTAACGTTTTGTATTTTATTTTGATGCAATTGACTTATATTTAAAATTTATGATGTTGAGCATTATTGTGGATTTTGTGAATGCATTACTTCTTTTTAGGTCTATTGCAATTATTTGTAAAAACTGTGTGTTAGAAATATAGGAGAAATGTTGCCCAATTTTCACCGTGAATTTTGGTGAAATTTATAATTTTACTTTATTTATACAAAATTATTTTCATTGCATCCAGGATTTAACTTGTATAATTTTTCATAATCGAACTATAAATTTAATTACTTTAGCAATTTATCGCCAAAATAATTATTTCAAATATTTTTGGCTTAATTAAAAGAAATTAATATAATAAAATCCTTAAACTTAGCCAAAAATTCATAGTAAATAATTTTTTTTCATGTTTGGACACTATTTACCTAATTACCCCTTGGAAAATTTACTTTTGCTAATTATTTAGCATTAATTTGCCAAATATACGTGTTTTAATTTCACAAAACCCTAGGGATAATAGATATTTTTCAACATTTTATCTACCAGGAGGTCATTTCAGCCTATTACCTCCATACTTTCTCCAACAAATATTGCAATTTTTGTACTTTTTGGACTGTACCTAATTCCCGACATTTCCTTTAAGAATTTCCTTTGAGGAAATTAGATGAAATGACTTTCTTACATCATTCTGAACCATTACCTCCATACTTCCCCCAACAAATTTTGTCTATTTAAGTCAATTATGCCTTTTGATCCTGTGTGAGCTGAATGTATGGATGCAATCCCTTAACCCTTAAGGAAGTAACCTGTCTGTATTTCTTTTCATTAAATTTTTAGTCAAACATCATTATTTGGCTTATTACATGATCAATTTCATCTATTATCTGTTTATTTTGCCTCTATTTTGTAATGATCTCACCATTTCTTTTCATTTTTCATGTAAAATGACTGAAAAAGTTGCTGGTTCTTCTATACCTCCTTCTAGCTCACATTCTACTCATCAGGTAATAGTCCTTCTTATCCTCTATACTATATTAAATTTTTATCTTTCTACAAGACTTTATGATGATTGATTTTTAATATGAACAATTACGACCTACTTCTCCTCCTCTGTCCCAATTCACTGTTGATGAACTTGATGGTTGGGAGGTATTTCCTTATGCTTGTGCTTTTCTTTCCCTATCTTGAATAACTCCCTTAACCACCTCCTTTTTTTTCAAGAAGTAAAACTCACTTTGATAAAGGAGTTCTCTCTCGATAGCTGCCCTCCTTATCTTCGGATTTGGTACATTAATCCCTCTGTCCATCAAATTCTTCCTCTTTTACCATAGTCAGTTTTTAAACTAACTTAATCATATGCTTCTTGCAACTAATTTTATTACAGGCATCCTAAAGGAACTCCTTTGACACTTACCCCTAGGGCTTCCTCTATAATCCCTAGAGAAGGTCCTTCCCTTCCCTACCTGAGTTCATCCTCGAATGTTTTATTCAGCCAGAATTTCCTTAAAGATCATACTAACTTTATCAGGTCATGGATTAGACCTATGGACTTCTGGAATCAGTGGATCGATAAGCTAGCTCCTATATTTGAGAACCTTTGGTTCAGACTTGGTATTTTATAAATGATTCACATATCCAGAGAAAAGAATGAATACCAAGCCTCTCTCATCAGTGCAACTCTACATTTTTAGTCTCCTTCTTTAAACTGCTTTATTTTTCTATGTGGGTTTATGGCTATCACACTCTTGGATGTGTTCATGCTTGCAGGACTTCCTATCCTTGAGGATAATATGGTTTGTATAATTGAGGAGCCTTCCATTACCCCCAGTCATCATGACAGTTATAGCAGTTTGATAAATGCAGTTAGGGATGGTGAGCCCACCTTTGAAGAGCATGTTGACTTTCTTTAGATTCTTCTCTGCAAGTATATTTTTTGTCCGGCTTCTACTAAGGCTACTTTGGAGTACTTCCCTTTGGCATATGCTTTGGCTGAAGGCAGACATTATGCCTTAAGTTCCATCCTACTTGAAAACCTTTACTTCAACCTAAGAAGATGTCTTAAGGAACCCTTCGGGTACATAAATGGTGGTGTATGGCTTCTATAGATTTGGCTGTTTGCCTATTTTCTTGACTTTTATGACAACCTTGTGGATCCTCATTTATCCCATTCACTTGATCCAGGTTACACCTTGATTACTCAAGTTTGTTCTAGGAGGCATGGGGCAATATATAGGAACTTTTTAGCCTTGAAGCCTAAAGAGAGACCTTCTTATGTCCATAAGGATTTTAATGGTAGACCTAGATGGCTTCACCTCTTTTCTAACTCTCTAATTAATGTTATAGAAACCTAAATTTTTTGTCAGGCCACCACTCCTAGGCTGTTTATGATTGGGGGAAAGTTTGCCCTTGGCTCCATAGGTAGTACTCTCTTATCTTTCGAGAGATATATGCCCTTTCTTATTACCTACCAATTTGGTTTAGAGCCTTATATTCCACCTGCTTCAGATCCTCTTATCTTTTTTTCTTTTATAGATGACCCAAAGTCTTGTACTAAGGCTGATATAAAGAAGATGAAAGACACTTTGCACCACCTGTACTTTCATGTTTCGCCTACAGATTCTGAGCACACCACAGCTTATGAAAAGTGATAGCAACTGCGGATTAAAGAACTTATACATATTCCTCGTCCAGGTAAAAGCATTTCTATAACTTTAGTTTTGTCATTCCTATAATTTCCTCTAAATACTAACAAATTCAAACTATTTTATAGGTACTTTGATTTCTCTATCCTCTACAGCACCTACCCGTAAAAGACAAAGTACCACCAAGCCTGTAGCCAAGCTTACAAAGTAAAAGAAGCAAGTCACACCTCCTCCTCCACCTAGACGCAAGTCTCAAAGGTTGACTACTATGCTCAGCAAGTCAAAGGGCAAAAGCAAGGATAAAGTAGTGGTAGAGATTGAGGATGATGACAGTTCTAGTTCTGAAGAAGAGATATCGGGTTTCAAGTATAGCGCCCCTCAAATTTTTCTTCATGTTAGTTTTATTTTAATAACTAACATTTACTTATTTGTCAATAGCTGAGGATAGTGAGGAGAATTCCTCACCATCGCATTCTCCTTCTCCAAATGCATCCTCCCCAGTTCTTTCAAAATCAGCTCCTTTATTACCTCTAAAGATGGATACATTTACTCCAATCCCAGCTGCATTATCCCTAGATTCAGAGTCATTACCTCCAGGATCTGCTCTTCTTCCTACTGCCCTAGTTATATTACCATTTACTACTCTTGAGGTAAAGCTTTTCATTAGCCAAGTCCTTTATTTATTCAATTTATTTAGCTCACACTTATCTTCGCTTTGCAGGTATGGTCATCTATTGATGATGTTGACATTACTGTGGACTTTAATTTCTTAGAGACTCCCTCCAAAGATTCTTCTAGTTCTACTTTTATGATAAGTCTTCTGTCAGTAAGGCCAACGATACATTGAAGACCCTACTTAGTTTGGAGATGGGCACCCTCTAAAAAACTCAGAGATCTACATTTCTACCATCTCTTGCCATCTTGGAGCAGTATTCTAAGTTAGCTACTATCACTGTACTGAAGAATAAGATCACATAAAGCTTTTTACGCTTGGATGAGTTTAGTACAGCTCATTTGACAGCCTTCAACCATCTCCAGCTTTTCCTCCAGGAGAAGAATTCATTCTCAGTTAAGCAACTTATGCTGAAGGAAATCAAAGAAGAAGAAGTAGAAGGTAAAGTAGCCTTCCTTCAGGTTACTCAAGAAATTAAAGAACAGGAGGCCAAACTAGCTACTTTGAGGACCTAGAGAAATGATCTTCTTCAGTAGAATAGAGAGTTGACTGCTAGGTATAGGGATGTACTCTAGGGAGCTCAATCCATCAAGATTTCCTTAGAAAGCAAGAAGGATGCAGCCAAGGAATGGCTTCGCCAAGAGTAAGAGGTAATGATCGCTAAGCAAAAATGCCTAACTGTTTAGGAAGACCTACGAGGCTTTGACTTTGACTCCCTGTAACCATTTCCCTTTGTCTATGGACATGGATATGATACTTTTATTATGCCTTATGATTTGCTGCAGTACTATATACTTTATATTGGTACTTCTGGACATGTACTTATTGATTACCATCTTTTCATAGATGATGATTATAACATGAATACTAGGGTATATTTACTTCCTTCAGCTCTGTTTAGGCATCTTATATATGTTGTCACTATTCACATCTCATATCTATATAATTAACACTTAATTACATTGAATAATAATAAAATGTGCCATTATTACATTCATCAAGATGCAAACTAATCCATGATCATTCCTTGCATAAATGATAAAGCATTTATAAGTTATAGCATCTCCAACATGCACCAAATCATTTCTAGATCACTAAATGAGGCAAAAACTAATACTTCCAAAATTTGGCCCTGCCTGGCACACGGCCGTGTGCCTCTTTCACAAAAATGGAAGAGATATACATGGCCTAGCACATGGCCATGTGCCTAGCCGTGTATCCTCTTATCATTTTTGGCAGGGTTGCACATGGTTTGGCACATGGGCGTGTGCCTGGCCGTGTGCCCCAAACCCGTGCTTCCAACATGATTTCTCTTGTGCAATTCTTGCACCTATGGCCACAACTCTTACAACCAATCAAATCATCAATCATAATACTTGCAATTGACATTATTTAGCATGTGAAAAGTGAAAATAGAGGCTCTGATACCACTGAAAGGAAACATGCTATGCAATAAGGCGCAGCGGAAGCACTTGCCCGATATGGGTGAAATTTCAAACATTTTATTGCATAACTCTTCATCAAATGAAGAATTCCAATCCCTAAGATCCAATTTTCAATTAACACATAGCTAAAATTTACACACAAGCACGTATACACAACTACTTTGAAGTTCAAGTGCAAGAACAACTCACAAACTCCAAGTGTGTGAAGAAGACCTCACTTGTTTCTCCAAGGTTTGTGTAGAAGATTCAACTCTTGAATCATATGCCCCAGTCACCCAAGTGTGTGACCTCTAGCTTAAAACACCAAGCTCCCACCAAGTCACCTTCTTGCCTAGATCAAGTTAAAAGTAAGTTCCCTCTCAAGTGACCCTCACTAAAGACTTGCTGTAATTCAATCACTTGTAAGAACAATAAGGGTTTAGTGTGTTGTTTTCTTTTAGTGCAAGATGGCTCTCTTTTCTTTTGCTCAACACTTGAACAAAACCTCCATTAGAGTTCTAAAGGATTGCATGAGATAGCCATATAAAAAGATTGATATCAACCATCACTAAAGGATAAAATTAAGTGTAGAGATTGCCATCTCACCATGACATCTTCATGACATCACCATGACATCATCATGACATCATAGGGTCCCACCACATGACATCATTGATGACATCATCATGACACTTGTCATCTAGTACCAATATATATTTGACAAGTGTACATACAAGTGTGCAAAGATGAAGTAGACAACACATCCAATGTATTTGTATACATACATCTTTTATACTTGTATATACATACAACCAAATCTCCACATCAATAAAATGGGCTTGGGCTTACTATTGGGCCAACTCTTAGTCCAAAACCCAATTCATTAAATCAATGGACCTAGATAAGGTTGTTGGGCTTCCTTAACACTTAGGATTAATCTTTGGCCCAAAACTCTTTTAAGCCTAGGCCCATACACCTTGGGCCATTAATCCAAGTCCTTTAAATAAACAAAACATTAATTATTAATTCATTACCTTAATTAATATCCAATATTAATTAAGTACAAATGAATAATAAAACCATTGGTGGAATCAGATTTCATGATATGCTAAAATCACTACTTTCGCAAAAATCCAATTCCCTTAATCTTAATTAGTTGATTAAACTTTTTAATCAACAATTAGATTAAGGTATAGATGACAAGGTAGGTGAAAGGAAACGGTTATGCAACATAAGTGCAGTGGAAGCATTATGCCTAAATGGGTGAAATTTTAAAAATTTCACTTACACAACCCTTCATCAAATGAAGAATTCCAATCCACAAGATCCAATTTGCAATTAACACATAGCTAAATAAAAAACACAAGCATGTATACATAATCACTTCGAAGTTTAAGTTCATAAACAACTTACAAACTCCAAGTGTTTGAAGAAGACCACAATAGTTTCTCCAAGCTTTGTGTAGAAGATTCAACTCTTGAATCACATGCCCTAGTCACCCAAGTGTGTGACCTCTAG
>CATIWO010059667.1:0-10254 GCA_949673435.1 Macaranga tanarius | reverse complement strand
ATGATAATTTTTTAGTGTATTAATATAATATATTATTATTTTTAGATTCAAACACATAAATTTAAATTATATAAATTTATATATTTTTATATATTTATAGTTAACTATCATGAAAAATATTTTACTACTATAAGTGTTATAATACTTCAAACATTTTGACACATGATATTAAAATATTTTAATATTATATGTATTAACATACAAATTAATATTATAAGTGAATAAAATAAATTTTAGTATTTCAAAATTATTTAAATATTATGAGAAAATAAACAAATTATCTAGTAATATATTTAGGCCTTAAATATGATTTTAAAAAATAAAAATTTCATTTTTCATCAAATATGTTTACAAATATAGGCATTAATTTGTTAACTAATTAAACTATTAGGGGTCTCTTTGTAATTTGTATTGTGATATTTTCTTACATCTCAAACAATGGGGATGTAAATGAAATTTTTAGGGTAAATTTGACCTTTATTGCAAAGTTTATGGGGTAATTTGTCAAAAAAGGTCAAAAAGGGATAATTTAAACTTTTCTAGAAAGTTTAAGGGGCAAATCCAACTTTATTCTTTTTGACTTACACTAACAGTAGCTGACATGAATTGTCCATATAATTATTCCTTTTTTTTCTTAAAATTCTAATTTATTTCCTCAAAATCGTCTTCTGCCTTCTACTTATTTCCTAAACAATCAGTAATCAACCATACAACATATCAGCATAACCATCTTTTAACCATGCTACAAACTAAATACAAGTAAAAGATGGGATGGGAAGGGATGGATTCTCTCCTCTCTACAACGACTGCGAAGCCTATGATTTTCAAAATTGCTGCCTGTCTCCTCTACATGCACTAGTAAATTTGGCCATAATTACACATAATTTCATCTACTCTGATTTCATCTAATCACGTGGATCTGTATCACCGTCTTCGTCAGCATCATCATACATCTGTCTTTTCTTTATTTCTTTCTATCTTTGCTATTGTTTATGAACAAAATATGAAAAGTTGTGATGATAATTCGAAAGGTGGTGTTATGATATACATGATCCATAAGATTTTGATAGAGATTATTTTGATTTTTTTTATTTTTTATAGGTGAGTTTGATATTGAGATATGGTGAATTGATTTTTTTTTTTTGAGAAATAAAACTTCATTACTAAGAACGGTCACAAGAAATAACAGACCGAAGAAAAGCGGGAGTAGAAGATCACTCCCAAAAACCAGGCATATAATGAGCCACTCTAGCACACTTTTGAGCAGTAACATTAGCTGAACTCCTAACAAACTTAACACTAATAAAACTAAAATGTTTTAACAAAGCAATGCAATCATCAATAATCAAAATTAACATAACATCTGACTGGGGGTTCCGCAATTGCTCCACAACCCGCTTTGCATCAGACTCCTCCATAACTCCATCAAACCCCCCATCACGTAACCAACTCAAAGTCTTGCGAATGGAGACAGCCTCAGCAACAGCAGGATCATATAATCCCTCAAGGCTCGCACAGAAGCAGCTTTGATAAACTCCCCATTGTCGTTACGAAAAACCCATCCCAGACCAGTTGCCTGCTCATCCTCGAACCGGGCAGCATCTACATTCAATTTCACACTCCCTTGACCTGGCCTGGTCCACACTATGTCACCATCCTCATCTTCTACAACTGGAGAAAAAATATCATGAGGCAGAACTTGCACAGAACGCCATTGCTCCAAAAAAATGACCTGCAGAATTCACTAATGAGGACTCCTCCTCCTATTTTTCCAAACCCACTCATTTTAACTGTTCCAGATCTCCCAACGTACCAGAGCAAGAAATTCACCATTCTTAGCAGACAACGCACAGAGATTCAAATTTAACCATTAATTGAATGAAGAATCCAGCTGACCTGTTATGCGCAAACACGAAAGAAGTCAACAACTATGGGAAAACACACAAGCATATAAAGCATGCAAAGTTGATTCCAATTGGATGTCACAGAGAGGACAAAGAGGTGTAATGGGAACTCGGTGATTTGTCAAAGCTACATTTGTGGGAAGACAGTTAACACTAGCACGCCACAAAAAATTCTTTACCTTGTTAGGAACTCTTAAATGCCAAATCTTGTGCCATATTGGATCTGTCGCCAATCCCAGCTCCCTTGTAACTACTCGATAGCAATTTTTTACCGAGAATACACCTTTCAAATTAGAACACCAGTACCAATCATTGGCTATCTGTCTCTGACTTAATGGAATGCTCATGATCAACTGCCGGTCCTGTTCCGAGAAGAGATCCCATATAATATCTTTGTCCTACTATTTTCCATCAGCTTTAAATAAGGACTGCACCTTGGCCAACTTAAGACCCAGAGGAAACAGAGATGAGATGAAACCATTATTCTTGTCCGGAAGCCAAGGATCCGACTACATGGAAATACTAGACCATCTCTCATACGTAAACGGGCACTCCGACGAACAACAAATTAAGTTGAAAGGATACTTTGCCAAGTGAAACTTGGGTTGGTCCTGATTTTAGCATCCAGAAAAGAGCCACACGGATAATACTTAGAATTCAAAATCCGACACATCAAGGCATCTAGTGTAGTTAGAAGCTGCCATAATTGTTTGCTTAACATTGAAACATTAAAATCATGTAGCTTTTTAAATCCCATACCCCCAAAATTCTTCGGTAAATAAAGGAAGTCCCAGTTCCGCCATCTACTGCCTCGCCTTTCACCAATCTTCTTGTCCTACCAAAAAGCACTCATAAAACCTTCCAAGTCCTTATAAAGCTAAGAGGGAAGGAGAAAAACCTACATGACATAATTGGGGAGAGCTTGAACCACAGTTTTCAAGAGCACTTCTTTCCCAGCTTTGGACAGCAACTTGTTATTCCAAGAGTTCAACCTCTGCCAAACCCGATCCTTGATAAAATTAAATCTCAAGCATTTACTACGTCCAATAATTGAGGGGAGACCCAAATAAAGACCAGGATCCCAAACTTGTGGAACATTCAAAGCTTGGCAAATAGCTACTCTTATCTGGTCTTCCACATTATGGCTGAATAAGATGGCCGATTTATGATAATTAATGAACTGACCAGATACCCTTCCATAAGCAAGCAAAGTTTGATAGATGGAAGCACATTCAGTCATCGAAGCTCGAAAAAATAAGTAACAGTCGTTAGCAAAGAAAAGCCGGCTGACCACAGGAGAATTCTTGGCAACGGCACACCTATGAATAGCACCTTCGGCTTCCTTACGACGTAACATAGCACTCAGCCCTTCCGTACAAAGAATGAATAAGTACGGGAAAGCGGGTCCCCCTGTCTTAATCCACGGCTAGGAAAAATCGGTCCTACTAAAGAGCCTTTATAAACCACATTGTAACAGACTGTAAAAATACAAAACATAATTCTATTGATCCAACGATCATTGAACCCATCAAAGACAAGACCCTTTCAAGATATTGCCATTCCAACCTATCGTAGGCTTTGGATATGTTGAGTTTTAGAGCAGCGAACCCCTTCTTACCATGTCTCTTACACTTAAGGTAATGGATAATCTCATAGGCTATAAGAATATTATCCGTTATCACTCTCCCTGCTACAAACGCACTCTGCACTTCTGAGATAAGAAAAGGCATTAATGGTTTCAATCTGTTGGTCAAAATTTTGGAGATGATTTTATACAAAATATTATATAAGGCAATCGGCCTTAGATCTACCATAGATTCAACATTAGCTTTCTTAGGGATTAATACTATCGAAGTAAGATTGAGATCCTGAGGGAAAATACCCGTATCCATAAACTCCTGGAAAAACCTGACCATCTCTTTACCAACAATTGGCCAAAATTTCTAAAAAAATGCTGCATTGAATCCATTAGGGCCTAGTGATTTGTCAGGATGCATGTCCTTGACAGCTAACCAAACCTCCTATTCAGACAAAGGTGCATTTAACTCGTCATTCTGCTCAGTCGAAACTCTAGGCAAAACCAGATTCGAAAGGGAGTCCAAGTTTACCACCATTGATTTAAAAATGGTGAAGAAATACTCCTTAATTATATCCCCGAAAGTAGCCTCATCCTCTTGCCAAAGCCCTGAGCTGTCGAGACTAATCAACTTATTCTTTCTTCGCCTAGTGGAAGCTTGAGCATGGAAATACTTTGTGTTGGCATCTCCTTCTTTGAGCCAGAACCTCTTAGCTCTTTGCTTCCAATAGATCTGCTGAACTTCTTTCATAACTATAACCCGATCAGAATCATTCTTCAAACGAACCATCTTAAGAGAATTCCTGCATTCCTTAAGCTGTGTGGAGAAATAAATTGAGAGCTTCTCACCCCACCTGAAAAGCACATTACCATATGCATTGAGCTTAGAGATCAAGCACTCACTGCCCAAAGAATCCCAGCAATCCGAAACAACTTGATTACACTCCTCCACCCTCAACTAAGAGTTATCAAATATGAAAGAATGAGGTTTTAGTCTCCATCCCAATACCCCCAAGTTCAAGACTAAATATGATCCGAAGATAAAGTATCAATATATTGGATGAAAGTGTTAGGGAATTTAGTGAACCAAGAAGAAGAAAAAACTCCTCGATCTAATTTCTCTACCACCCAATGCCCATTCCCTAAACTTCAACCCCAGGTAAACTGATTCCCTTTAGTGAAAATGTTAGAAATATCATATGAGTATAGAGTATCTGGGAATCCTCTAATGAGTCGGTCTGGATAAGGAGCCCTTCTCTTCTTTTCTGAGGTAGTAGTAATCTCATTGAAGTCTCCCATTAATAACCATAAAAGATTCGACACCCTTGAGAGATGCTTAATGAGAGTCCAAGCCTCACATCTTTTACTTCGATTTAAGGTGCCATAATAACCTATAAATTGCCAACAGCCACTGGGATTCATTGAAATCACAGAATCAATATAGTGCCTAGAAGTCCCTAATATTCATACTTAAATAGAGTCCTTCCATAAAAAAGCCAACCCTCCACTTCTGCCAACACTATTAACCACAAACCCATGGTCATAACCTAGCCTATCCTTCAAACCTATAACTCTATCTGACCCAATCATAGTCTCTATGAGAAATAAAATATCTGGTTTAAAATAGCCTACCAGATCATTAATGAGCTGAATTACACGTGGGTTGGCCAGCCCGTGGTAATTCCAAACTAAATAACTCATAGTTCTAGGTAGGCCCGCCTCTGGTCCAATAATGTTTTGAGAGTCCACAGTCATCAAGTTCAGCCCAATCTTATCTGAAGCCAGCCCTCTTGACCTACTTTAATGCACTTTTAAACTCAGCATGCAATGTTTTCTTTTCGATTTAGTAAAAATAACCCCATCACACTCCTCAAAATCTGGAACTAATTGAGTCATGTCAGCCACGATATCATACTTAGACAAGGAAAGTGGAAAAATCTCCCCAAATATCCATAAGTTCCATGTATTCTGAAATTACTGCTGGTCTTTCCTTCTAGAGTAATAAGGCCAGAGTTACCGAAATCCTCCTTTAACAGGTCACCTTTTGTTGATCTAAGCCACTGATTAGCCTCAAAGTTCTGAATTCTTCCTATGGATGCCCTGAGGGAGCTATCATAATGTTTTGAGTTCAACAAAGTAGGATTCTTAAATACCTTTTCACAGAATTTCTCCGTATACCTAATTAATCTGCAAACAAAGCAGAAATTTAGGAGCCTTTCAAACTTAAAGAGCACCACAAACTAATTTCCTCCCTCCTTCTTAAGCTTTATTTTACTCTTGAGAGCCTTAGTAATATCCATACGAACCCTGATCCTGACATAAGGGCGCCAAAGGTTGGCCATATTGCTAGGATCCGATGACATAAACTCACCCAAATAGCTGCCAATATGTTGAATGATCTTCTCAGACCAAAAACCCATTGGTAAATGATGCACCTGAACCTAAAATTCAGAGAACTCAAAAGAAAGTTTTTCCAATAGAACAGTGCCATTGAACTTTTAAAGTAATAAAATATGTTGATCAAATATCCATAGCCCATTCTCTATAACACGAGCTTCATCTAATTCATGGAAGAATTAGAATAGGAATAGTTAATTTTCAAGTTCCGAGAGGTGGACACCCCGTACTAGCCTCCACAACGTGGCCAAGGTATTACGCATGGCATTAAAATTGATGAGTTTGTCTGTAAGGAACTTGCCAACATGATAGAATTGTCTAACATTATCTATTGGGACTAAATCTGAACCATCAACTATATATTCATCGACCTCGCCATTACTCAAAGAAAGATCATTGTACTCTTGAGCTAAAAGATCCTTCTTCTCACTACTACTGCTCGTCATATCTCTACAAAAGATCAACCTAGAAAAGAAAGCTAAGCAAAGGATGAATAAAACAAAAGGAAACGATCTAAAGAAAACCTTTGTTAAGAGACAAGACTAAAACACTTGTCATAGAGACAAGACGGGATAATTTTTCTTTCCTCTCTCCTCACTTAGATCTCTCTATACCCTTTAAAAAACATAGCTCTTTATCTCTTTTTTATTTTTTTGAAATGTTAGCTCTCTATCTAAAAAAAATACAGCTCTCTACCTAAAAAAGAAAAATGTAGCTCTCTCATCCTTTACCATCTCAACACCAAAATTTCTCATTCAAGCCTTATCTCTCCACTATCAACCTCTTCCCTCTCATATTTGGATTCTTTTATTATTATCCTATTTTGTTGTATTATTTAAAATTAGTGGATTTTCTTTTGATTTAGAAAAAAAAGAAGAGGTTGCAGTTGTGATGGAGGTGGCCGACGTCGAAGAAAATGATAGGATGAAGGAAATCACTTTTTTTTTTCACTTTAGTCCTTTATTTTTATTTTTTTTTTATCTGAAGTGCACTTTAATATAATTTTCATACCATATTCTCTTGATAGCGAGCGAAGCAACAAGCATATCGCATACAGTGAGTTAAATATAACTAAAGAAGTTTTTTTTAGAGGTAATAGAGGTTCAAAAATTAAAGTTGAGATATGTTATAGAAAATAATAAAAAGTGGGGTGACATGGTTAAAGTGGTTAAGTTCAGCGGTGAAAAGCGTGTATTCAGTTTTTTTTTAATAATTATGTTGCATTTTTTCCTTCCCTTTTATTTTGGTGTCTTTATGTTGTTTTGTTTTGTATAGACTCGAGGCTTTTATGTGTTGATGTTATGTTGTATCAACTATCATCAATGATTTATTCCCAAATATAGGTTGAAAAAGTAACATTTTTCTCTCTTCTTTTTTCTTCTCCCTCTACTGCATCGTCTTCTTCCTCTAGTTTTGGCTTCTCTCTAGTGATTTTTGGATATAGGTTGAAAAAGTAACCTTTTTCTCTCTCCTTTTTTCCTCTTCCTCTGCTGTATCGTCTTCTTCCTCTAGTTTTGGCTTCTCTCTAGTAATTGTTGGCTAAAAATTGCTAGATTTTTTTTAGTTTTTTGTATATGTAATAGATCTATTCTATAGATTTGAGGAGAAAACTCAAATCTAAATGGATATTTTCATAATTTTATAAATAAGTTTTTGTTGTAGTTATAGCTTTAGTGTGGAGTTTTCTTCCACTTTTGTGCTTGATCTATCCATTGGAGCAGTCAAATGGTAAATTTAAAGAAGTTATTGAGGTGAAGATTTGAAGAACTTAGTCAAATTATGCTTCGGTTTGACTCCTTCAGTAAATCTGAGATGCAGTCAGCGCAGATGGCCAAAGAAGTTATCTTCATATTTTTACTCGGAGAGAATTTCTATACTCAGTGCATATTTATTTTATTTTTTTAGGTATAGTTTTCTCTCTCAGTAAAAGAGAGAGTACTTTAATGTATTTCTTGTACTCTCTTCTTAGTTTTTTCTATGAATGAAAGTTTCTCTTTCTGATAATATATATATATATATATATATATATATATATAGGTTGGAACGAATTGGACTTTTTCTCATTTTAGGGTGAAAAATGAAAGATTTTTCCATTTTAGGTAGTTTGAAAATTTATTTCCATTTTAGGGTGAAATTTAAAAAAATAAAAAATAAAAAACAAAAACATTCTGCCAATTGCACTGGCAGAAATGCAAAGGGACAAAAGTTCCTCACTGCATTCCGCCAGTCAAACTGGCGGAATGCATAATTTAATAAAAAAATAATAAAACAGCTTGCAATAAAGCCTGCTTCTGCAGAAGCACTGCAGAGTAAGGGTGTGCAAAAAAACTAAAAACCAATTAATCGAATCGAACTGACAGGTTCGGTTCAATTACATATATATTCGGTTTGGTTATCAGTGTTTTATATTAAAAATTTCAGTAATTGGTTCAGTTTTGGTTTTAAGTTTAAAAAATCGAAAAAAATTGAACTGACCGAAATACAAATATATATATATATACTACCATGGTTTAACGAAACATAAGGTAGGCTGCATAAAATCCAAATCCCTTTCTGCATTCCTCATTACAAACTATCCCGTTCTCGATCCTGTCTCCTCCTAGTATCAAAGCTTGGAGGAAAAGGTTTGGTTTTGTGCAATTCAAAACCCCATTTTGTTGGGTGAAGGATTTTTTGGATTGTACAGGTTGAATAAGAAGGATGTAGATTTTTCTCATCTTTCTTAAAATGTTTGAATTTTGCAGAACCAGTTATTTCCAAAATAGCTTGATAAAAGCTTTGGGATTTTGAAATGTCCCAAGGTTTGTAAAACCAATTTTTAGGAAATAATTTTGAAACTGCCCTGAAGGATTTTTTATCACAGAATCCATCCTCCATGGTCATAATATTTTGAAAACTAGGTTTTTTCAAATAATCAGATTTTTTTCCTTAAAATCGGATTTTGTTGTAAAATAATTTGAGAAGAACCTGTTTTGGAAATCATTTGAGATGGGTTTTTTGCAGAAATCGCCATCTCTGGAATTTTTAAAATTTCTTTACCTTTTCCCACTTTTTTGGAAGATTGGGCTTCAGTGGAGGTTTGAGCCGGAGCTGTTTGGGCTGAGGGCTGGGAGGCCTGCGACATAGATTGGAGAGCGTGGAAGAGCTCTGGAGACTGGATCAGTTGTTCAACCCATGTTTGAATTTGGGCCTGCTTATGGGCCTCTGCATCTGCTTCTTCTAGGACCATGTCCATCCAAGATTTGAAAGGTTGGGCCGAAGAAGGTTTGAGAAGTTTTTGAGCCGTAGTATGGGCTAGAGTTTGGGCTTTTTAGGCCAGTGTTTGTTTTGGTGTTTGGGCTTGCTCACCGGTGTTTGCAGGGCCTTTGCCCTTATCTTCCTTCTTCTTTCTGGGCATTTAGGACCTGTTTTATAGGAATTCCCTCGTCAGAAAGTCAGGAACTGAGTTTGTATCTCCTTTTATATATTCAATTTCAAAATCAAATATTGAAAGGATAGCTTGCCAACGGGTAAAAATCTGTTTGGAAGTAATATTTTGAATATCTTTTTGTAAAACTTCTTTTGCTGATTTACAATCAATTCGTAAAAGAAATTTTTGGTTCAAAAGATCACTTTAAAATTTGGAAATGCATAAAACAATCGAAAGAATTTCCTTTTTAATTATGGAGTAATTCTTTTAACAATCATTCCAATGCGCAGATGTAAATTGGACTATGCATTCCCGCCCATTTGAAATTTATTTTAAAATTCCCCCATATCCTAAATTCGATGCATCGGTTTCAATGATTTTAAATGCCAATGGATCAGCGATATACAGACATGGAATTTCTAAAACTTATTTTTTGATTTGTCTAACAATGTCAGTGTGATGATCAGACCATACAACTGGATGCTTTTTTAGTCTATCATGCAATGGCTTTGCAAGACGATTAATGTTTGGACAGAAATCTAAAACATAATTCAGACTTCCTAAGAATCTTTGCAATTGAGTTTTATCTAAAATTTTATCTGGAAATTTTAATGCAAATGCAAGAGATCTTTCACTGGGAGTTATGGTTCCATGAGTAATGTAATGACCCAAAAACCGAACTCTTGTTTGAAAAAGCAAAATCTTTGATTTTGAAACCACTAAACCTTTTTTCTTTGTTACATTAAAAAAAGTTTGTAGATGTTTGAAGTGTTGTTCAATGGAGTCTGAAAATATCAAAACATCATCAATGTAAACAACACAGAAGTTTGAATAAGGATTGAAAATGTCATTCATGATTCTTTGAAATTCAGAAGGAGCATTTTTCAAACCAAATGGCATGACATTCCACTCGTATTGTCCAAAAGGAACTGTAAAAGCAGTTTTATACCGATCTTTTGGATGTATTT
>CATIWO010059658.1:0-14205 GCA_949673435.1 Macaranga tanarius | reverse complement strand
TTTAAAAATATTATAAAATATAAAGTTGGTACCTTATTATAAAATTAAAAATTAAAAGGGGAGTACTTGTTAGTTGTTGCGTTATATTGTTGGGAGATAGCACATAGCACATGATTCATATCAAATTACAACAGTAAACTTATAAAATTAATTTTTATTGGGCAGATGATGCAAGAAAAAGATTTTATTAAAAATTTGCATTATCACATTGCTCAGGGGTCATGCCAGTTTAAAATGAAGAAGGCTTGAGCTACCATCTAATCCTTTGGATCTGAAATAGGCCATGTACTCACTAATATGAGTTTCTCTGTATATGGGTGGACTGCCAGATAGAAGCTCCTTTACTGCACCATAAGGTTTAAATTTATTTGCTACACTTGGATAGAAAAAGCATGCAACTGATGCCCTTGCTCCTAACCTTCCAACTATTACTCTGTGCTCCACACTTCTGAACATGTCATTGGTGATGAGCTATAGATTCAGATAAAAAGAAATGAGAGGATAAATGTTTTATTCATTTATATATAAAAATGGAGAAAAATTTAGAAAAAATTGGAATAAACTTTCTGTATCATTTTTCTACATTGTATAGGGTACTTCTCAATTTTTTTTTTTTTTTTTTTTTTGGGAGAGATAGGTATTAACAAGATTTATATTGGGCTGGATTACAAAGATCACAAATAATTCAACTAATACAGCCAAAGAACTTGGCCTAATGACCAAGCCTTTTTCTAAGTCTTCCCATTGAGTTAGAAAAAAAAAAAAAAAAAACTCAAATAATACTTCACTTGCCGTTAGCATCATTATAACTCATTAACTGTCATATGCCAATTCTAATTTATAGCGGTAATAATGTTAGATGTTATATGTTGCTGTATTCATAGTGCATCGCAGATTCACTAAAATTATCTTTTTATTCTTTTTTTTTTATTGATTTACTAAAAAAGTATCGAAAAATAAAAAAATTGTCTTATAATGGACCCGCAATGGATTGGAACTATCACGCTACATATATCATTATCTAACTTATAATTTATTTTTATCCGATTTTCACATATTACTAAATAATTTGAGATGATTTTATAAAAAAAAAATGCTAGCAACACCTACATAATTTTTAAAAATATATATTCTTCTGCTTTTGGATTTAAATCTAAAAGAAATGAATGAAAAATTCAAATAATAAAAAGAAAAGTTCATACCTGCATGAAGTCCCCTATGTTGACTACAACAGCTCCATGTTGAGGAGGCACATCAACCCATTGATTCTGATGAAGAACTTGTAGTCCACCCACATTATCTTGTAGCAGTATTGTCAGAAATGAAGGGTCTGTATGCTTAGTGGTACCTAGTGTCAAGTCTGGCTCAGGACAAACTGGATAGTAATGGCACACCAATGATTCAGTTTCCATGCACTCCAATCCTGAAAGGTACTCACTTGGGAGCCCTAGTGCCTCTGACAACAGTTCAGATAGTATCTTGCTCATCTTGATCATGTGTTTCATGTATTCACTTACACCATTTCTACAAGGGAAACTCTTTTCAGAATTAAACACTAACAGCCTTTCCTAGTGCACATGCCTCATACATTAATATTCATGAAAATTTATTTGAATATCATGCATCATTGCGAATATTGAGAATTATTTTAGTTACTATATTTCATAATTTATTAAGTGTGTCGTGCATATATATGTCACATACTAAGCAAACATTGCCACATATTTGTATAATTCGTTCAAGTTCATAGTGTATTATCTTCCGTATATTTTTCGAAAAATACTTATCTTTTCCATGTGTATATCATCATTTATATAATAATTGATACATATTTATTAGGAATTGAAATACTTATGGATAATTTACGCCCCGACTGTATTTAAAAAATACATGTCATTTGTTCACACTCAGATAAATTTTGTACTAATTTTTTTGTTATATAAACCATTGATACTTAGAATTTACTAAATTCTAACTATTAAAGCTCAACAATTTCAATCACTAATTTAAATGTTTTCGCATATACTAATACTAGAATTTGAGATGTCACATTTAAGTGAGAAGAACCACTATTAGCTAATCCTTGTAGTCTTATACCTATCTATGTCATACCTAATAATTTGTTACTAGCTATCGCCTAAGGTGCAAAGTGGAATCAATTAGCGACACAAAACTTGAGACGTCTAGCTCTACTCAACAATTTCACAAGTTGTTAACAGGATAATTTCGATACCTGCATATCTCAGGAAAGAGATCAGGGTCTAGCTTCCCATCCTGAAAATCAAATGCTATAGAATCCCTCCAGTTTGCTGGTGCTTTATTGACAAGGAGATCTCCATTGCAGAAGTACCTCACTCTGTGCTTAGTGTCACGAGAGTACCAATCCATCTTCACCTCCTGAGGTTGCTCATGGAATCGTTTAACACCTGTCAACATCTCATCAAGAACACGAACGGGAATTCCATGGTTCACCATCTGAAAAAATCCCCATGTTTTTGATGCATTTCTGATCTCATTCACCACCTCGAGCCGCCTTTGACAGCTCTCAATGCCATCAAAGTCTATCACTGGAACCTGAGGCAGGCTGATATCAGTAATCTTTGGAGATAATTCTTGCACTTTCTGCGGTGGGTGGATAAAAAACTTAGGTATCTTTGTCACACCAGAATCAACTAGTCCTTTAACACCAGCTTTAGTTTCATCAAAAGCTTTCACTTCTTCAGCTTTGTTGTAGGTGGAACCTTCTTCAAGAACTGAACCTTTTGCATCATTAGAAATCATGACTTCCATGTTTACAATAATGGGTGGTGATTGAAGAAAAAGCAACATAAGTAGGCTTTCTATATAGAGTAATGTTTATTAATGGTGTACATTCAAGAATAAAGGAAAAACTCTAGATGCTCAAAGATGAATGGAGGAAAATTATTATTATAGTAGAAGTAAGACTATATCTAGATGCTTTTGAACACAGGAATGTTACAAGGGGGGGTGAATCACGTAATATATTCATAGTATCATTCTTGAAATTGAGTTGAATATCAAGATCATATATATATTGATTGAACCAAAGAATTTTAGAATAATTTTTACCTGCTTTAGATGTATATATACTGTAAAAAATAAATAAATAACGCATATTTTTAAGGATAATGATACATGTCGCTCAGAACGACATGAATAGTGTTGGTGCTCACTAAATAAAGACAAAAAAAATTTTTTCAAATTACGTTTTCGTCCCTCTTAATTTTATAATATAGAAAAATTATATAATAATTTAAAAATACTTATTTTAATTAACAATTAATTAAATTAATAAAATCTAAAACCTAGAGTCGTGCTATAATTTAAAGATTCAAATTTTATAATTTATTTATTTAGTATTTTTATAATTATTATAAAAGTATAGGGATAAAAAGGTAATTAGTCGCTGCTAGCGACATAGAAGATTACCGTGAAAATGTAGATTTGAAATATGTAAAAATTTGGCATAATTTTAATCGCGAAGAGCCAAAAAGGGATTTTGGCATTTGCATAACCATCCTAATCTTGAGAGGTTACTACACATATTGCATGAGCAAAGCAAGGAATTGCCTTTACATGGCCCGAAAGAGAAAGGACTGTTCCTTGAAATCTTTGGCTTTATTTCGATCTTCAAGTTGCAGACAAAAATTATAAGGTTTAATGTACTTTTATATTGGTCTAGGACAAACGACATAACAACACGTCCTTATTCCAAATTAATAATTGAATTGGGATGAATGTTGAATTTTGTTCTTAAATGCATATGGTGGGGTTCACCAAGTTTAAAAGATTTTTTTTAATAAACTTCATTAAATTAAACCATGAGAACATGTTATATAATGATCATTTTTTTAACGATATTTTTGAGATGTAAAATTCAAATTTTATAATCATTAAACATGAATTATTATATCAATCATCGCCTGATAGCTTTTCCCTCAATAGCCTGATAGCTTGATAGCTTTTTCCTCAATAGCCTGATAGTCTGATAGCTTTTCTTTCCTATTCATCGTCTTCCTCCTTCTCATTTACAAGATCTGGGTGGTTTTTTTGTCCTTCTACCCAAACTCTTTTATTTTATTGTTCTTTTACGTGACTAAATATTTTTTTGTAGTATTTTGTAGGGTTAGTGCAGCTTGGTTTTAAACTACAATCTGGATTTATTCTGGTTTTTTATGCAGCTGGGTTTTAGTTTGGCCAAAACTCTTTGTTATGGGTTTGTGCAGCTGGGTTTTAAAATCTAATATGGATAGAGATGCTCTAGCTTGATCCCATCTACAGGCAGCCATAGACTCTGTTTGTTATGGTTTTTTGTGCAGCTGGTTTTTCCCACACATATTTGGCCATGGGCTTCATGCCACAGGCTACAAAGGCTTATTGCGATTCTACCAGCGATGGTAGAGTAGTGTTAGTTTGTTTGCTTATTCTTAGGTCATTGTAGTGTTTTGTTTGTGGTTGCAGTGTTTGTTTCTTTGTTTTGCAAATTGTAATTTTTAGGGTCACTCTGTTACTTTGTGTTAGTAGTGTTTGTTTGTTCTGCAGTCAATAGCTCCTCTTCCATCCATAGTCAAGATTTGAGATTTGCAATTTGACTAAATGTGGTCTCCCATATGGGGATCCCTAATATGGCAGGGAGTAGTCCTCTGTGTTTGATGTTAGTCATACGGGAAGTCTAGCAACGAGAGGGAATCCTACATTGTTAGAATGTAGTTATTTTCTCTTACAGAATCGTTGTATGCTTCTTCAATGAATGCAATATTCATTATGATAAAAAAAATATTAATTATTATAAAATTTAAAAATGATAAATTATTTTATATTATAGTATAATTCATTAGTATTTAAATTATTAATTTGACCTTTTTTTTTTGAAATTTATGAGACACACAAATACACTGATTTAGGGATAAAGACACACTACTTCACAAAACTATGATAAATTTGTAAATGTGTACTAACCTATATAAACTATATAACCCAAACATACATATACACTCCATAGCCATTAAATATACAAACTTATCTTATTGACATCAACAACCATTAAAATTAGCTGATAAGGAGCTATTTTCGATTAACTGATGTCTCAAATTCAAGCAGTTAATAGGAGTGCTGCTCTCACTTAACTAACTTCTCAAATCGACCCTTAGTTATTAAAATGCTTTTACGCCTCTTTTAGTTCCATCAAAATCAAATTTGATTACTCTTTAAACTAGAAAAATATCACACTTCTATTATTTTTCAAATTTAATATTTCATAATTTCAAAAACGCTTGTGTGGCCGATTATTTTATACTATTACTTAATTTTTTGGGTTGAGATTTTAGCTGCTCCCATCAAATTAGAATTTTCTTATGTAGAGGATTGTTTCAAATTCATTTCTCTAGCTAAGTAGGCAGCTTTCCCTATACTATATATATATATATGTAGAAGAAACTGTATTGTCTCTCATGTCTTTAGTGCACTAGAGAATTTAAAAATCCATGTCTAATTAAAACCGTTAACTAACTTCATTTCTATTTCTATTTCTATTAACATTTGATCTTTATTATGTTATTTTATAGTCGTACAGTGCAAATGATTGTATCTATACAACTAAAATTAAAATCGTTAGATTAAAATTTAATTAATTATAATCATTGATATATTTTACAGGTATTGATACACCAACATAATCAATGATTGTAATTAAATAAAAATTAATTTAGCGGTTGTAATTTCATTTGTATAAATATAAATATTTGTACCGTAACAAAAACTGTTATTATTTTATTATAGTTGATTTTCAGCCCACCACACTTTACTCTTGGTTCAACCCCTGGACTTGAGTTTGTAGGTTGGATTAGACATGAATTAGAGTAGACTGTTAAGTTTCACGTGTATGCATTTGAAAATGTTAAGGGATCCAAAGTTCAAGTCAAGAATGTATTTTAGTCTAATTTCATGAAATCAATTCTTCTCTAAATATCATCAACCAGTTTGACTATGGATTTTGTTGAAAGTTCACAATGAATAGGAGAAATCATTAATAAAAATAAAGTGATTATGATAATATATAGTGGATAATTTAATAACTACTCAGGGTAAATAATAATTAGGATAGTTTGCTTTTGAGATCCTCAAATGCAAACCATAAAGGGAACAAAGTCAGACTCACCTCAGTTTCAAGATGGAGCCACTGCACCTTCAAATTCTCTGTGTCTGTCCTTTTATTTCTTCTCCTATTTCCATATATTTATTATTATTATTATTGAAATTTTACATGTCATTTATTTTATTAAAAACAAGAGTATTAGCTTTGAAAATGGAAATTCTGCAGATTTTATTTATTAGAAACTCTCATTTTATTTTCATTTATTACACAGTTAAATGTTGCTTGACATAATACGGTCTACAGCTTCTTCAACTTAACACGTCTTGTCAGTTTGTCATCTTCATATATAAATTTATTACCTTAATACATATCAACTTTCTAAAAACAAAACTTATAAATACTTTTTAATTAGTTTAGTTCATTTAATTTACAAAATATCATTTCAAATAGTATTAAAAGTGTTAATAAATTTTATTTTTAACAAAATAAAGTGTCTAAATGATTAGTATGTAAATTGAGGGATAAACTGATAAAAGGCATCAAATTTATGACGCTCATCTTTCCTAAATATAAATATAAATATAAAACTATCAAGATGCCGTCATTTTACTAAAACAACCATATTATAAAAAGAAAAAGCCATTTTCAATTATATAGTTCATGAATTTCGTTAAATCTTCCATGAGTAGAAAAAAAATAACAATAGATAATATAAATCAAATCACAAAATTTGTTTTTGAGGGACAAGTCAAATCCCAAATAGATAATATAAAATAATTTATCATTTTTAAATTATATAATAATTAATTTTTAATGATTATTTAGAGAACTTACAACAAAATTATTATTATTATTATTTGAACAAGGATTTGGCATTATTATGAGCTAACTTTTTGTTTTTACGCCTAAAAATAATATATAAGAGTAGATAACTAGATATCACTAGATATGCATTTTATCTTAATACAAGATTTATAGGACAGAAGCATGATTTTATTAGATTTTCATGTTTATCCCTTTTGATTTGGATGGTTAATACGTTCTTAAATATCACTGTCAACCCTTCTTAAACTAGTACTATTTTTTTAATAGAATCTTCAAAATACATATTAATAAAATTATTGCATAAAAGTATAATAATTAAATATAATAAGCTAAGAATAACACAACTGAACACAGATCATAACAATGAATATATATATATAGAGCAACCATTGTTTTCAGAATATGAAACTATGGCTCAAAAGAATTTTGATTTGATGAGAATTCAACAACCAAATCTTTCTATATGAAATATCCTTATACAAAAACACAAAAATTCAGTAGACCCTATACTATTGAGTCAACTCTTTGAGTTTTGGATATAATTTTTTTATGCTTATAAAACTAACTAAAATGTCTATATGGTTATTTTCAAAAATTTCACAAATTTGTCTAATTATATTCACTCAAGGAAATAACTCATCAAACCTTGACAATAATCTGCACAAAAAGAAAATAAAGCTATTACATTACAAGAGTTGCTAAAACAGTGTAGTAGGGTTAAAATTTTGTACCAACCAAGAATTATCATTTTCAAAGCCAATTGAATATGACCCAACAGCAAAGCTAACATCTAGGGTGAAAACAGTTGAACAAATAAGTTTTCAAGATCTGTCAAAATCCACCAAATATCACCAAGCTATTTAAAAGACAAAAAAATTGGCAGATTTTTTTTTTCTTAGGAGCCATGAAAAAACCAACAATGATAGAGGTGGACAAAATTAGACTAAATGGACAAAAATAGAAGACAACCAACAACAACAAACACATGAGAATATGAAAACAAAGTATAGAGTTCAAAACTTGAGACACTTAAAGAAAGGGACAAGCTCACTCCCATCAGAATTATTAGCCCACCACAACCAAGAAAAAAGAAAACAACCAGAAACAGGCATTTGAGCATCAGACAGACAACAATTACAGGCCACCATTGGTAATAATCAATCAAAGTTTCAGAAAATTTTGTGGCTCCTATGACACAGACATATCTAACATAAAAATACAAATTATTTGGGGCCCAAGCTTCACAAGAAATATCCAGTGTAAGATACAATTCGTGATTGGATCATATTTGACTTATTATTTAGCTAAAAAAAATTAACTTTTTACAACTATTTTAACAAGCCAAACTACAGCTGAGATGCACATTCAAATTATTTTACAACCTAATCAGGGCAAGAAAGCAGAAATCAGACCCACTAGCTAGTTACTTGACACCATTTTGACTAACATAGAGATGCCATGAATCTACTGTAAAATCCCATTTCATGCGGGGAAGACGAAACTCAGACTAGTAGCAGTTAGAAAAGATTTTGAGCTTCCCATAAATTTAACGTAAACCAAATGGAGTGAAGAATGATTATCCATAGAGTTGACTTCAAGACTTTGGAATTATTAGACCTTAGTTGAATTGAATTGAGTCCCAAAATTTTTTGCTCAATCACTTGAGCCTTTGCATGGTACCGTTCCTGTCTAACACATAAGCAAGTCAGCTGCATGAAAACAAGTGCAGTTCCCCTACACTCTAAGATACAAGTGCCTCTAAAACTCAATATGAAAGATGTAAAAATTGGAAGATTCATAAAATACCATGATCCCCATGAAATCAAGGGAAGTAATACACTACAAGAGGTTTTCTTTTTCTATCACTATAAATAATTAAATAAAAAGGCTCTTATCCATACAATCTAGATCTGGTTAATTATAGAATGATTTTGGAGATAAAATTTTTTGAAAGGACAAAAAAAAAAAAAAGGAAAATTACCCCCAATAAAGTCCTCACTGGAGAGATCCCTATAACCATTTGTTTCTAAACAGTTTTTGTTTTAAGGACCTTCTTCTTATGCTGTCTCCTGGGAATTGAGTTCTTCATCCCTATGAAAAAGAGTAGAGCCCCAAAAAGTGCCATATTCTGCATTAGAAAAATATTCACCACGATTAGTAATTGCCAAACAATATATAAAACAGAGATGCAAAAAGGCAATGTTTCAGCATGGAAGAAAATAAAGTAAGACAGATAAAACTAACCTGTGCGAATTTGATGAACAGTTGATTAAAGGCTTTCTCTTCATTTTCATAATTGTAGAAATCATACAGTAATGGAGTAGTAATCAACTGATGCAAAAGCTGTATCAAGAAAGGATCACATCATCAAACTGTGCCATAACTTAATAAAGTGTGCATGAGAGGACCAAAATCAACCACACAAGATAATCCTAATACCAACCAGGAGATAGGCTCCAAGAGAGCTGCCAAAAATAAAAAGGATGCCTCCAGCACCCTTGAGAACTATAGCAGCAGTGACAACGTGTTTGATCTGTACATATATCAGTCAAAATCATCATCATCAACCACACAAAATATGAATGGAAATTTATTTAGAAAACCAAAAATCAGTCATAATAATGAAAAAAATGTTACCCCACCAAAAGAAAATATATGTGCAGGAAAAATAAACTACAGTCTCAAGTTCAAATACTTAACACAAGTGACCACAATTAAACATGGGCAGGGCAACAATCTGCACTAATGTCAGATGTTTTGATTGTGGCCTCCATTACACTTTCATCATAGTCGATGGTTTCACTATGCACATGAGACCAACTTTCTAATGTGCAGGCTGGACAGTTAATTCCCATGGTGTATCACATGATGAATTCATCGAATAACATTGTTTTGATGCAGTTTAAGCCTTCCACTTTACATTTCCCCTTAAAATTAGTAGATGCCCAATAGAATGCTTCCTCAAAGGATGCAAAATCAATATTTAACCACTAATTTAGTCGCATATCTGAGCATTTACAATGATGAACTCCTTTTTTTTTTTTTTCATTTTTCCTGTTGTTAATAAATATTTATGCTTTTTGCAAAAAAAAAAAAAAAAAAGGAGAGAGAGAGATAATCACTTCAATTTCTGGCACTTGTATGCCAGCATGAAAGTGCACACGTCTGGTAAACACATCAAACTTTGGTTTGAGAATCTTCACTGCTGGTCCACCATCAACCCCGAATTCATCAAACCTATAGAAGAAGACAGTAGGAATTACTGAGATTAAGAAAATAAAATCGATAATAAAGTCCTTTCGATTTTCAGCAAAATTTGTAACAAAAATAACATATAAAGCATGCAATTTGACCTCAAAACATCTGAAACTGTAATAATAATAATAAAAAGATATAAAGTTTTGAAAACCATACAACTTGACAATACAAGACTACCGGTCACACGCTAAGAAGGTGAGCTGCATGTGGTGATAGGATACACTAAATGAAAACAAATTCCATAAGGAAAGGAAGATTTACACAAAATCTACCTAAAAACCAGTTCATAAAAAGATTAAAATTATACATGACTCTGGCGTAGGTAGATGAATTTGGAGAATTGGATTCTCATTAGAAATTTTGGTTTTCTACCTTTTCAATAATGAAAGGAAGTAAAAACTACCAAAAGAAGCCCTCCAAAGCCTATCTAGGATTGAAAAATAGAAAATTCCAGCAAAAGACCTCACGTTTTTAATAAAAAGAGTTTGAACAGCTTTCTAACTTCTTTGAAAATTTACACAAAGCAAATGCACCCAAGATTTCCTCAATTACATGAGCAAAAACTAACATAAGAAAAAAGTTTAAAATGTAACAAAACAAAATGCACTGCAACCTTCATTTGATAAATACATGCCGTCCAGGGAGATGTAACATGATAACTGCTTAATTGGTGAGTTGCCATATAAAACTATGCATGAACTCTAACCCAATTATCCAGTGGCACTACATTCTGACAACCAACTAAAGTTCAAAATAATTCCTACAAAAGAATCTCTTTTTTCCCAAACAAAATAAAAAAGAAAAAACACCAAACCAAGTTAATCTATCAATCTATCTCATTCTCACTAAACCAAAGCTCAAATAGTAAATAAAAAAAATAAAATCATAAAAAGGATATGACTTTACACACTCACATAGATATTATTTAATTTTACAAGCAATATTAAAGACCATAACTTTGATTACAGTAATGAACTAGCAAGTTTAACAAATACCCAGAAATTAAGTTGCAAGAAAAGTACACAGATCCGACCATAGTTATATTGCATTATAAACCTGAAACGAAACAGATCCAGAGCAAATAATCTACAGTGAAAAAACAAAGCAAGCCCATGAAGAATTCCATCCATGCAATACATTTAAAAAAAGGTGAAAGCAATAGAAAAACCAATGAAAGAAAGTAAAGCAAGAACACACACACACACACACACATACACATATAAAATGAAAGACTTACTCTTGGTAAGCAGAAAGAATGAAAAGTGAAGCAAAGAGGACTCGTCCAAGAAAAGCAGTGAAACCCATTTAGCAGTTTTGGACAAGGGAACATACACAAAGGCAGAAACGAAGTAGAAGGGAGTAGCTAGCACTGAATCTCTACTCTCTGTTCCTTGCTTGAAAACAAGGGAACAAAAACTCTTTGTTAGAGGGTATATTTATTTTGAAGTTTTGCCAAATAAAATAATACAACAAATATTTCTTTGCTCCTACTGCTCTTCCAGTCTTCCTCATAATAATAATAATAATAATAGATCTCTTTGTGGACTTGGCTGCTTTCCAAATTTGCCATTTTGGTTTTGTTAATATATGGAATAAAGGTCAATTTGACCCCTAAACTTTTCATTCAGGACCAAATTAGCCCATTTTCATATTTTTGGGTCAATTTAGCACAAAACTTTGATATAAAGGTCAAATTGGCCCCTTAATACTATAGTCAGCTCCATATTTTTTTGACAGATTAACAAAAGACCCTCTACACATTTACAGATACCTCCTTAATATTTTAAATAGTTAACAAATTAGTCCATATTTTAGCAAAAAAATTAATTTAAAAATTCTAAATTTAAATTATATTCAAAATGTAATTTATTTATAGCTTGTAAAGTTTAATAATAGATTATATTATTATATCAATTTAGTTATTCACCCATAATTAATTTTGAATTATTAAATTTTTATTTATTTATAAATTAATTTTATTTTTTAAAATTATACATGACACTTAAATTTATTTATAGTTTGAAAATATAAATACATAATTTAATATGTATATTAATACAACATATAATTAACCTTTATATAATAAACAAATATATAGTATTAAGCTAACAATGTAATAATATATTGTTAGGTTTTATAATTTTTATAATAATAGATTTGCTTATTGTTATACTTTTTGTTAGTTTATTATTTAAAGTTGTAGAAGTTAATAATATATTAATAAACATATTAAATTATGCATTTATATTTTCAAAATATAGATAAATTTGAGTGTCATATATAATTTTAAAAAATAAAATTAATTTATAAACAAGCAAAAATTTTAATTTTTTAAAACTACTAATATTATTGGTGAATAATTAAATATAATATATTATTAAATTTTTTAAGTTTTACAAATTATAAATAAATTATATTTTAAATATTAAAATTTCAATATTTTTTTGCTAAAATATGAACTAATTTGTTAAATATTTATAATATTAGGGAGGTATATGTAAATATGTAAGGGGTCTTTCTTCAGTCTATCAAAAAATAGGGAGCTAATTGTAGTATTGAGGAGCCAATTTGACCTTTATTGCAAAGTTTTATGCTAAATTGACCTAAAAAGGTGAAAAAGGGCTAATTTGATCCTGGGCACAAAGTTTAGGGGCCAAATTGAACTTTATTCTTTAATATATCCAAGGGTTGAATGAGCATGGTAGAGGCTAGGGATAGTTAAGTAATTCAACATTAACTCAAATATTAAATTTAAGAAAAATAATAATAGTCAATTTAAAAAAGTAGTAGCCTTTATTATACAGTATGACTTATTAATTAAAAAGACAAATCTTTATTATAGGTGGGTGATTAGCACAAAGCATTAGATTGAGAGGTAAAATTAGTGTCTTTGTCTTTAGTGAATTACTAGTGATTAAAGTAAAATTAGTTGAGCTTACAATAACATTAACATGCACAATTTGCAAGAATGTTTTTTTTTTTTTTTTATTCCACCAAAGACAGTGCAAGTGGGGATTTGAGTTTACCCGTGATGCAGTTTCCCAATCTCAAAATCATTACGATCACAAGGAGCTACACCAAAATGAAAATATTCAACAATTATCACACCTCACCAACAAATCCATGTTCTATTACACCATCAATGACATTGTCTGAACATTTCAGTTATGATAGTTTATGTTACATGGGTTCAATCCTATTTATAAGTCCACATGTGTGTTAATGGGCCAACACTCTTCGATCTCGTGAATTTTTTAATATGATATCAAAGAAATGATCTCGGTCTCATGTTTAAAACCTGAGTTTGGATGTGGCCCGTTTATGACCTTGTGAGTCCTTGGATCGGCCCGCCGTTTGTGTTTGGCAAGTGTAACTGGTCCAGGCCCAGTTACACTTGAGAGGAAGTGTTGGAGAATATATCCCACATTGAAAAACTATAAAAGTCAGAATAGCTTGGGTCTTAACACAAGTCAATTGATTTTGTGTTACATGGGCTCAACCCCATTTATAAGTCTACATGTGTGCTCGTGAGCCAACACTCTCCGGACCCGTGGATTTCTTAACAGACCATAAGTAATAGAGTTACATCCATTTTAAACAAACACATGGCTTACCTTCTATACAATTCAATATAATACAAGACCAGTATAATTTCTAAATGAGTAACCTCAACATATTTCAGCAGTAAATGAGTAACATATCCCACAGCCTCATGCACAATCTTAAACAAAGCAGGACCTTCTCCCTGCACAGTCCAAAACAAGCAACAGCTTTCGTAGTCTTAAAGAGGGGTCTTCATTCTTCAAATAAAATAACCAATTGAGTTCAAAAAGGTCTTCACATCTGTCTTGTCAGAAGGCTTGCGAATTAAGTGGCAATTTGAGTAAAGCCATGCTTTAGAATAGTTTGCCAGCATCTCAAGTACAATAGCCTTAAAATTCAAAGAATGAAGACACTAATATTTGCAGTAGACTAGTAGTGAAGGGAATTTATACATGAACTAGGGT
>CATIWO010059655.1:0-58642 GCA_949673435.1 Macaranga tanarius | reverse complement strand
AATGGAATTATTTCAAAGGTTGTTCCCATATAGATTACTTAGTACACATCAATAGAATTGGCAGAATCTTAAAAGGGGTAGATTGTTAGAGGGAATAATTCTTCATGAGGGTCATCAATTCAGTCTAAAAGAGAAAGATAGAGTATGAGGTAGAGTAATAATTACAGGCAATCAAACAGTATTTTAATGAAGAATAATTTTTTGTAATGGAGAAATGAACGGTTACTTGATTAATTAAGAGATGCAATAGTATTTTAGAAGATAGATTTGGAATTGGGTTGTTGGCAATTTTGAATGATTAAACAATTTTTTTTTAGATATGGTTTGCAAAATTTAAAGTGGATGGTATGAATTTATGATTATGTCGTTTAGATTAGTTGGTATATTAGATGCAGTTATATCATCAGTGAGTAAGATTTTTTGATAGTATTTAAATGTTGAGGTGAAAAGTATTTGAGTAAGTAGTTATTAGATATAACGATGAGATGAAAGGATATGTTAATTTTGTTTATTAATCTTATTTAGGAATTAATATATTAAGACTTGTATGTGGACTTGGTATTGATTGTAAGATATACCAAGTGAGTATATTATGAACTTGGTATTGTATATACTATTAATAATAAGAATGCATATGAATGATATAGACTCATATTGATAATGAAGGAAATGTGTAAATCTTATTTGTTCATTATCTTTGTGTGATTATGATATAGTATATGAGTATTTTGGATAAATTATGTTACTTGAGTTGTGTTATGAAATATGATAGTATTGAAATTCTAGTTGTAAGTGTATATATTATGAATGTGAGTTGGTTCATTAGAGATAAATGGAAATATATTTGTGAATAAATGTTGATATGTCAATTGACTAGGTGATCATCGACAATATAAAAAATGAACATGCTGATTGGCTTGTGACTATCAACTATGTGGAATGTCGATAAGTTTATTGGTTAAGTGTTCATCAACAACGAAAATGATACCAAATAATGAAAATGAGATGTAATAGAGTGAATCTTTGCATTTATGTGTATTAAATTGCTTATTAATTTTATTTATACTCTTCTAGTATGGAATTGATAATTGAGGGTGTTAAAACTGATGAGATCTATTATATAAAAGAGTTAAGGAGACAATGAAAGGATGAATATAAATATTTGAGATTCGTGATTAATGGAATACCATACAATTGTGAATAAATTGAATTGATAATGTGAAATATGTTTTTGGAGTGTCTCTGACTTTCTTTGGGTTTCATTTGAGTGTGAGAAAGTATGTATAGCTTTAAAAAGGCTAAATAGGGAATTTTAAGATTTAGAAAGAAAGGAAAACTGAATCCGAGATATGTGGGGCAGTATGAACTATAGAGAAGAGTAGAATATTGTTATATAAATTGACTTTGCTAAGGGAATTATTTTCTATTCATGATATAGTTCATGTATCTATGTTAAGATAATATAAATTAAATCTTAGTCACGGGATACAGGAGCTAGGAATAGAGATTTTTGAAAGATTAATGTAAGTGTAAGAACCGATAGAGATTCTAAATCGGAAGGTGAAGTAGTTGAGGAATAAAGAGATTTCAATAGTAAAGATAAAATGGAGTCACCATTCACCTAAAGAAAGAAACAACATGGGAAGTAGGAGAGCTAATGAAGCAGAATACCCGTATTTGTTCCCGGAAGATGGTGAATAGTTAATTTCGAGGACAAAATTTTCTTAAGGGGGGAAGAAATGTAACACCCGCCCTCTCGCATACGTATTTATAACGTATGTAATACATATTGTGCATAGGACATAAGTGGACCTTATTTAAGTTAGAGATGTGTATGAATGTAGAGAAGGACCAAAGTGTAAGGAAAGTTTAGAGTGAGTTGTCACAAATAAAAGTTGTGGGCTATTGTAAATTAAACCCATTTAATTAAGGGGCTAAATAGACAATTGTGAGATATTTGGTTGATATTAATTTGAGTAATATTATATTGATTATTGAGATAAATATGTATTTATTATTATTATTATTATTATTATTATATTAGAGATAATATGCTATTATGAAGGAAGACTTTAAGGAAGGGTGTAAGTGGAAGTTTTTGATTGGCTAGTGTATTTGTGTATGAATATTTAATTGTGTGGCATAGTGTAGAGAGTAGAAGAAGAAGAAGAGAAGAGAGTGAGTTTTGAGATATTTTTGAAGAGGATTATGATCTTACTCTAGCTAGCAATCAAGGGCTTTAGGAAGCATTAGAAGGTCTTATATGCCTTAAAGCATCAATTGGTAAGTTTTCTTTGTGTATTTAATTGTTTTTATTTGAGTTTGGTTGTTGGTTGAATTCAGGTATGTTTTTCTCTCTTTTTCAGTCTTATTGTTTTGGCCATATCTTGAGTTATAGAGCTCTGATTTGAGCAAAGTTGGACTCTTTGGAAACTTTAGAGGGTCCTCTGTAACTTTTATGTTTTGAGTTTTGATTGATTTCATTATTTAGAGGATCAATTAGGGTTAGACAGTTCAGTGCTCATACTAAATACTTTATTCTACCAGAATAGATTTAAAAATCTATAATTAATTCTCTGCATGTGCTATTAGTATGATTTTAGTTGGGAATTAAACTAGACCCATACAAATAGAGTCTGTATAAATTTAGTAATTTTAAAATATGTCTATAATTATTAAGAGTATCATGAACCTTATGTCTTAAACATGCCAGCAGTAGTATATAGGCTGAATTTTGAATTTTATTATATATAGATTATATAATGATATCTAGGGTTGTAGAACTCCAAATTGAGCAAGGCCAGATGTTCTAAAAACTTAAAGAGTCTTCTATAATTTTTGTATTTTTTGCCAGAGTTAATTTTGCTGTTTAAGGTGACTGGCATAGCCCTACATTTTCTTGCTCCACCAGCCAACTCTGTTTTTTTTGTTATGCTTAATTTTACTCAAAAATCCATAATTAATTCCACACACGTCCAAATTAAGTAATTCTAGTTAGAATTTGAAGTAAACTCATAGATCTAGTTTTAATTATATTTTCATAATTTTTGTACATATGTGTGAATTATTTGAGTATATTGAATTTGAGTCTCTAGTTGCCCTTTTGTGATGTTAGGGTGAATTGCTATGCTTGTTTATTTAAATTGGCACATGATTGTGTGTAGGAATTGATAGAGCTAGAGAAGACCTTATTCATTAGGGGGAGCTTTTAATTAAGAAGGAGTTGAAGGCTTGAGGTAAGTAATTATTATTATAATGCTTACATATAATGATTCTCATGTAACTAAAATTACATGACTATGTTGGTTTATATATATATATATATATATACTCTGATTGTGACTAGAATGATATATATATATATGTGTGTGTGTAATTGTTGATGAGAATATGAATTGTTTGGTTTGGAATGTGATATAGTAAATGGTGAACATTGGCACATATGATGTGTAAGCCACTTGAGGTGGTAGGATATATATATATATGTATATAATGTTCGTGAGAATATTGAAATATTAATTGAGATTGTGTTTGTGGTGTAATATGAATAAAACCACTGGATGTGGTATGGATTAATATGTGTTGTTGTGAGAAAATATGATATATATAAATGGTATACTTTAGGTATACTTTTGGTTTCTTGTAGGTATACTTTTGATTTATAATTGGTTATGAATATGAGAATATATTGAGATGAATTGATATGCGTTGCTTGTGAGAAAGGTGAATTATAATTCACTATGAAATATGAGAATGATGAGAAGATATGCATATGGCATGATGTGAGAAAATGTGAGGAAATGTGAGAAATGTGAATGATTGAAATGTGAGGAAAACGTATGTGTGTGGAGACTGAGCTGGGCAGAGAGTCTCCACGATCTAAGACTGAGCTGGGCAGAGAGTTTCAGAATGGCCACGGGTATAAAATAAAAATAAATATATGAAAAAAAAAGAAAAAGTGAGTTTTATATGAAAGATATGAAATTGTGAGGATAAAGCCTAAGTGGCTATGTGCGAGAAAATATGTGACGTGAGTTAAAAATTCCGGCCGGATACTAACTTGCATAAACATGCATTGTTGCATCATATTTACATGCATACATAGCATTGTGATTATATATATGTTGTTGAATGTGGATTTGGTTTAAGATGTGAATTGAATGAAAGAATGATGTTGTGAATTGAATGTAAGACTTATGATTGCAAAAGATGAATGTAATGATTGATGGGCTGTAGATATTGAGTTATGAACACCCATGTATTTATGCTAGTATTTGCTAAAGTGTTATTGAGGTTAAGGAATTATAAATTGGTGATGAATTGCTTATTAATTATGGTAATGTGCAATTAGGTGAGCAACATGGGCTGAGACACGGGCGTGTCTCAGACCGTGTAGCTAGAATACGACTTGATTTGATTTAGATATGGCCGTGTATGTTTATGCATTTTTGGACAGTGTTGAACATGGGTAAAGACATAGGCGTGTCTCAGGCCGTGTGTCTAGACACGGTTTATTTTGGATTAAAACATGGCCGTGTATGTTCATGTGATATTAAACAGTGTTGAACACGGGCGTATCTATAGCCGTGTATGATTGTATGTTTGTAAGAATTTCAGCAGTGATGAACACGGTTAGAGACACTGGCGTGTCCTTGGCCGTGTATGCTTGTATGATTTTTGGCAGTGTCGAACACGGGCCAAGACACGGGTGTATACTTAGCTGTGTATTTTTATATATTTTAGACAATGATGAACACGGTTTGAAATACAGGCATGTTCAAGACCGTGTAGCTTAATAATTTGATATTTAATATTTTCTCCTTAATTAGTTCTTGAGAAGAACTATATGTACGCTTATCTTAATAATTGCTTATTGAGTCGCAAGCTCATTCCTTTATAATTGTAGTTTTCAGGTTTGATCGATAGAAAGTTTGAAGTGAGATTAGTACTGAGCTCTGGTGGGTCAAAAAGGCAGGCTTGGTGTCAACATCTTCATCCTCATGAGAATTATCATCATTTTGGCATTTGGAATTTTATAATAAAATTTAGTTATTTTCATATTCATATGTAAAATGTTTATATAATGTACAACTGATATTATTAATTACAAAGTATCATTTTGGAAAAATTTTCTTATGCCACGTGGTTTATTGATATATGGACACTTGTATGTGGTACCTGGAGGGTGCTACATTTATATAGTCTGTATTGTCTATATTCATGAAATGAATGCTTGCACATGCATGTAGACAAAGAATTCCAGTTAACTGCCATGTTCTACAGCTACATGTCAGTTTGTTAAGGACAACAACAAACTTGTTAGTTGAAATTGCACCTTAGAACTTATCTCCCACTGTAGGTTTTACTGTACACAGCCTACTATTGAACTTCACTTCCTCTAATTTACTTCTTATTCTTGGAAAAATATTGTTAGTCACCTTACTCATTTCCACTAACTTTTTATACATTCTCTCAATTAAAGACTCTCTTATATCCTCTAGCATGTCAATGATTGGTCTTCCCCTAGCGTTCACTATATAACCATTAAAGGTTTTACACACATTATTATCTATTATATCTAACTTTGGTAACTCACTCATATGCAACTTACAGAATTTGGTTGGATCTGTCATATGCAGCCTCATCCTCATCCTCCATTACCTAAAGTTCAGATGTGAATGTAGCTTCAAAGGTGCTCCTAGCTGCCCTCCAAAATATATTTTTCAATGTCTGCCCCTTGTACTCCTTCTAGTTGCAATACACATGTCTTGCACTGTTTATATGCTCAACATTTGGTGCCAATTTCAAAATGGCATTAATTAATTCCTGAATATAAAGATAAGAACATTATAGACACATAAATACAATTAAAGAGAATTAAAGGCACATATATAATATAATAAAGTCATACCTTCTGCTGATCACTAATAAAACTCCATCTAAGTCCATCTATTATATTTAACTCTTGCATAACCAACTCCAAAAACCAAGTCCAAAAAAATTTATTCTCTGACTATACAATATCCCAAAAGATGGGAAACATTTGGTTGTCATCATCTTTGGTAATAGCTGAAAGAAGAGCTCCTCCAAGTAATGTCTTTAGAAAACATCCATCAAAGCCTATTACTGGCCTATAACCCTTTATAAACCCCTTCCTCAGTGCACTGAAACTAATAAAGAAGCACTTCAATGAGCAGTCATCATCAAGTAAGAACTCAAACCTACCTTCCGAATCAACTCTCATCAGTTCAGCTTTATATGACCTTAGTCTACTATAGTGATCCTCAATCGATCCTCTAAGCATCTCAAGAGCTTTCCATTTAGCTCTATAACACTTCCATTTATTAACTTGAACACAACACTTCTCAAGCAAGTCATCCTCTAGATCTTTAACTGACCAGTTTGGATTTCTTCTAAACCTATGCACATATTCTTATGCAATCCAAGTCGATGTTGTTTGTCTATTCTTCAATTCTCTACTGCATTTGTGCTTAGGAATTAGAGTCTTTATGGAAAAAGTCTTCTCACTATTTATTATACTGCCATAAAGCTTCCAAGGGCATTTTTCAATGCATCTAACTTTTAGCTATCTTCTATTACTGCTCATAATTTTCACATTATGCCCATTAAGAATAGCCCACTTCTGTACAGCTTCCTTACACCGATGTGCATTCTCAAACCTCATAAGAAGCAATAATTTCATACTTTTATGATCACACTTTAGGTCATACATAACTCTTCTCTTCTTAAACCTTTTTACATTCTTATCCATGTTCTCCTCTTTACTTGTAGCAATAGAATTAACATCTCCATCAGAATCCCCACATTCACTCATGCATTAATCCTTATCCTCATTATTTCTATTAAATTCATCAATGGTAGTTTTTTTTGTAGTCCAGCATTTGTGGCATACTTATCTGCCACCTCATAACAGACGCATATCTTCTATACTTCACTCTATTTTGTCTAGCCTCAATGTATTCTTCATTATCTGACAGTTCATTATCATCCAAACCATCATCAGTGTCACTTTCACCAATAGGTTGGTAATCCGGATCAATCTCAAAGTCATATTTATCATCAACCATCTGCTCCAAAGTCTCTATTATATGACCTGCCTCCTGAACACCAACATCAACAACATTATCTACATGTTCATCAACAACCTCCTTATCATGAGGCCCATTAATAGTTACCATTATATCAGCCTATTTTTAAGATGTTCTTTTAGTAGCTTCAGACTCTATGCATTGTAAACCCTCCGTAAAAACCTCCATCATGCCATTTCCTTGAACCATATATTGCAGCATTTTAAGCACCTGCTTGTCCTTACACATTTCTCTTAATCCTTCTGTAATAGACAATCCAGGAATTCTATAAAATAGCCTTTCACACTTATACCATATATTTTCTACATCATCTACTAAGTCCAAATATTCTATCCTATCAGCATCAACACAATGTTTTGCCTTAATATGCCCCCCTGCATACACCACTTCAGCACCAAGCATAGCCAACCTTCTACTATAGTGGTAATATATAGAAAATTTATCTTACATTCTGCAGCAACACACATTAATAGTATTAGCCCACAATAAATACTATTTTATTTCCAAACAAAATAAAAAAATATTTACTTCTTTAGCACTAACCATATCACACAGAGGGCAAATAATTTTTTTTTTTATGAAAAAGCAAACAATAATAATTTTTTATATATAAACCCTAATTACAAACTAAAAAGTTCACATTTTTTATTCACTTACTTCTAATTTAAAAAACAACAGCTTCAAAAGTGATTATATTTAATAACTTCACTTGTGTCGTTTATAAGCAAATTCAAAAAGTTCATTTTTTTGGCAGATTGAAACCCCCCTATTGTCTTTTTTAAAAAGAATTTTACAAATAAAGAAGGTAAAGAAGGCATACTTTTGATTAGCCTATATCATTTTCAACTAGAGTACAACACATTAACAACTCAACTAAGACCATCTTACCTCGAATTGTGAAGTTTTTTTTTTCGATAGAGATCTCCAATTACTACAATCGATCTATTCTTGTAACAGATTCAAATAACAAGACTTGAATCTTTGCGAGTAGTTAACTTTATGAAGGTAAGTTAAGCCGATGAATTTGTGAATGTAAGTTGAGCCAATGAATTTGTGAATGCAAGTTGGGTAATGATGAGTACAAAATCTACAAGCATACAGAATCGTAACAAATAGTAATTAAAATATTTTCCTACAGAGATTTTAAAATTGAATACTAAAATAATCACTATATTTATTTGTTTAGACACCGAAATAGAGTTGAATTCTCAAAGAACTAAACTAAATCAAAATAAAGAAAATCAGAATTTTAATCAAATTTAAAAGCTAGGATTCTTATTCTCAATTTCGACCATTTCTTAAGATCAATTAACCAACTAGGTCTTCGTTAATCCTAATTCATTTTGAAGGGATCTTAGGAACCATAAATCTTCCTCTCAGATAAACCTATGATTAATTGAGAATTAATTAACACTAAATTTTCTGGCTCTCACCAACCTAATATCTTTTAAATCCAATCTTAAAGCATACCTTTTAATCAATATTGACCACTTAACTGTCTTTTAACTAATTAAGCAATTAATAGGTTATTGTTTAATCTTATACCTATCTCTTAATCAATCTCTATAGTGTCAATTCAATCTTAAAGTGATCAGGCCTAAAATAATATTAAGCATAATAATAACCAATAAATTAGAAATAACAGCCTAACATTGATCATAATAGGTACATGGTCAAATTGGAATAAGAACCCTAAAAAGAAATTAGCCACTTATATTAAAAAGAAAAGAAAGAAATGAAGAAAACAAATCCAATCATTGTAAATAATAAGAAAAGTGAACAAAGAAACCCCCTTCATAAGGTGTAGAGAATGCTTTGTCCTTTACAATCTCCAAATCAAATCTTATTCTAATATGAGGTAAACATAAACTAACAAAAAATGTTCTAAAAAATAACAAAGAAATAAAAATCCAAGAACAACCTTTAATGAAAAATAAATAGTTCTATTTATAGACCTAGTTACCTAGTGAGAAGGGTCATTTAAAACCTTTCAAACTCTATCTAATCTAAAACTTAAGGATGAGCTTTATCCTATCTAAACTTCAGCTCCAAATTCACTTCTGATTGGCTACCACATCATCATGCACGGGTGTTCAGGAAAGTGGCATGGTTGTGCAATAAATCAGTTCTGAAATACCCGGAGGCAGGCACGGCCGTGCAGGATTTTAGCATGGCCGTGCAACCCTGTAGCCTACTTTCTTCATCAATTAGGCACGACTATGCTAGAATATGGCACGGCCATGCACCTCTGATGCGATGATAACCTTCAAATTTGATCTTCTAATCTTATCTTATCTTTATTTGTTTTCTCCATCCTCTCCCAAATGCATCCTAGAACCAAAAATTTAACAAAAATTATCTATTCAAAGTAAAATTAAGTAAATCCAAATTATTTAAAATAAAATAACAAAATTAACTAAACTAACTAAAAACTAACTAAACATGCAACTAACTAGCCCTAACATGCATAAAATAGAGTGCTCAAAATAAGTATTTTTCACACTCATCAAATTTCCCCACACTTGAGTTTTTGCTTGTCCTTTAGCAAAACAAAAAAAACATCTTATTTATATAAAGAAGCAACATCATTAGTAGTTTTTAACTTAAGGAACCATTCTAATCTCCCTTTAATATAAAGTTCATAACTAAAAATTAAAGTAATAACTCGAGGTCAAGAACATAATAATTACCAAGTGAAAAGCCAACTCCCTCATTGAATTCATGAAAAAGCATGAATTAACAACTAAAAAAAATAAAAGTCAGTAGGAAACACAAACACTTAAGTAGTTCTTACATTAACAACACTTAAAAGGCATACAATTTATTCCTTAAAATTTTCTTATTGGAGTATCTCTGACCTTTCCATATTACTCAATGTGGATACCTCAATAAAGTTCTTTGGATACTCATACCCTTTATAGAGCATTGGAGCATACGTACGGGTGCGTTTTACACTCCATCTTGCTTATGGATTTTTCTTTTATAGTGCTTATGTATATATGAACTACACTAAAGATTTAAATTCCTACTTACAAGCATTTTTCTCAACTATCAGGCATCCTAGTTCAATCACTCAATGCAAGAGTAAGCATTAAGTTCATTAAAATTTAAAAGTCCTTAACCTCAAATCATTCCTCTAACTTAACAGTCAAAACAAAGCATTAAAAGAAGATTAGCATTAAAAGGAGATTATTACACTTACTAAAAAAAAACACACCTAATGACACTAACTCTTAATAAAATTAGGCTAAAAAACTCAAGTATAGGGTTTTGTTTAATGCAAAGAAAAACTAGAATGTAAAAACAAACAAAAATAAAAAAAAAAAGAAAAACTAGAATGTAAAAATAAACAAAAATAAAAACAAAGCAGAAAAATAAAAAAGGGAAAGTAGACTTCCCTAAACAGATGCATTTGAAGACGAGGTATGTGGAACTATAATTTCAATAGATGGCTCTGTTGATTCCTTCATTCCCATGTTTTGAGAGATAAGTTGTTTCAGCTCTTCTACTTGGGTTATTAACCTTTCCATCTACTATAAATGTATCCTCTTATAATCCTCAATTTTAGTTACCACATCCATAAGCATATGTCCAATCCTTTGGTCTGAACGGTTTACTACATCTTCTATCTTCCTTTCAACTTTCTCAAAATTCTCCTCAATTCTCTTCCTCTTCACTGCTCTATCCTTCTTCCTGGCTTTGGCCTTACTATTCTTCTTATTCAATCTAGCATCTCCATTAGCTACTTGAGGCTTAACATCTTCTTCCTCTTCTTCGCTTACATCATCCAAATTCTCTATCGCCTTTGGAAAAGGAACTTCTCCATATCTTAAGGCAGTTTGATGCAGCTGATAGCATCTTCGACAGTCTGCATCCTCTAGCATTCCCAAATCTATAATGACCTCAGCTCGGATCATAAAATATTTATCAAACACCTCAAGTTCCAATGGCTCAAAAGGGTGAGTTTTCTTGGTATAAAATGTATGGCAAAGCCCGTGACAATGTGGCCCATAGACATCAATATTTTTTGTCCGTGCATAACACGCCACATCGTACAAAAAATAAAATATGCACTATTTACCCTACGGGTAGTATGCATACACCAGATTAAGAATAATTCATCGGGCGTAACTTTAGCACTATCATTCCTACCAAAGATAGTGTGTGCCATGAACTTATGCATTAGCAAGTATGAGTGACTTTCAATTAAACTACTAATCATTGTATCACCATTGTTTATTCTATCTCTATTAGTGATTTCAAACTAAAATTGACTCATGTTGAATTCGGGTGGAGGTTGAAAATGCCTCCTTTGGAAAAACTAAAGATTACAGTCATGAGTTTATAGTCAAAATTGTATTCCTTTCTAAAGAATCTTCATGAAAACATTCTTTGTTCCTTACCTTTGATTTTCAATGTAGTGTAAAATTCAATAGTTAGGTCTAGGAATACATCATATTGCACCATTTACAATTTAAGCCAACCTAGCTTTTTGCATAAAGCATTCACATAATCATGCATTCGAAATTCTTTCAAAATCTTATCATCAAAATATTTTGGCATGCACAAGTTTCTTTTGTTAAGAGAATAAAATCTCTTACCTTCTTCATCCAAGAAAATAGGGAAAAAGGCATCATACTTATCTTTGAGGTCAATTGGCTTAGCTCTTCTCTCCATTTGTGTCTTCCCTTTGCTATTTAGCTTTTGGCTAGTGCTAAACTTGCTATATGAACTCATCAGGTAGCAAGGAAAATAAATGCAAAGAAAATAAATGCAGAAAAATTGATGTAAAGAAATTAAGAATGAGTGTTGAGAATGTAGAAGATTTGAGAGTTAAACAATTCAATTCCTTAAATAAAAGAAAAAAAATTAAAGTTTACAAGGATTAAAAGACCCAATTCCTATTCCTATCTTGAAAAGATAAATTTTATTGAAAAGAAACATCTAAAAATCCTAATAAGAAAAGGAATTTGAAAAAAACTAAAATAAAAATTGAAAAAATTGTAAAAATTTGATTTTCCTCTCCTACACTTAAATTAAGCAATGTCCTCAATGCTTGAAAATTAGTCTAAAATTCAGGTACGTAGCAAGAGCAAGTCACACGGCCATGCCAAAATCACGCATGGCTGTACCTACTTTGCTTCTTTTTCTCCTGGTGCAGAAGGGATCTGGCACGGCCATACTAGATTTTGGCATGGCCGTGTCTGATCTGCATTGCAGGCAGGGCATAAATGATTCTGCTGAATTGAAAATTGCATAGCTAAGCCCTTGACATAAATCAATGCAACATTGTAAGTGAAGGAAAAGTAAAACAACTAACTTTAGTTCAAACTAAAAGACATTAATCAAAATTTAAATGATAATCAAAATAACTACATAAGGTTCATCAATGAAACATCATATAAAGTACATCAAAACATAGTTCAAATATAACACAACTAAAACACAAATTAAAATACAACTCCATCAATTCATCTTCTCATGGTCTTCAATTGTGCCCCGGACTGTGTGGCAGATAAGAAGGTGGAGAGAAATTTTACGATTAAAAATATGCCATTAAATTATAATTGATCATATTAATATTTTGATGTATATCACCTATGTTGGCATTCATACTAGTAGCCATTGAGGTAAGCTCCCTAACATTCGAATCAATTACCCTCACTTGAAGCTCTAAATCATCTAATCTTCATATGACATCTTGTATGTCTCCACTTTCCTCTTTTTCTTCCATTGCTTGTGGTGGTGGTGCATTAATGAGGTGGGGATTTCCGAGATAATCTCTTGTGACCATACCAATAGCTTCCATCATTGAAATGTCGATAAAAGAATGTCCCTTAAGCTTCTCAAAAGGCATGTTGCCAATATCAAAACCAACATAATAGGCAATATTAGTGACCAAGCCACTAACCTTGAATGCTCCCGCCATCTTGTTAGCCACATCTTTCAATTTAAGCGCAACTACATGGCAAACATCTAATTACTTATTGTTACACATGCAATACAAAATATTCAACTCCATTATGGTCACCACAGAATCTCTATCCTTTCTAGGAAACAAGGAATGAGCCATCAACCTATGTAAGTACCTTAGAGCCGGTAATTAAATACGAGATTCTTTTGCCACCCTAGGTTCATAAAAGACATCCCTTTAGCCAGTAATCTCTCTCCAAAAATCATTTCAAATTCAACCATAGCATCTTGATCCTTAGAAAAATAAAATACATCATTTAGTTCAAAAAGGCCAATGCTATGATCTTGGTTGCCTAGCCTAAAATTAAGCATAGCCTCATGTTCATCAAAATGAAAAGAAGAGAGAAATTCACAAGTAGGCCTAACATAAGTTGGGTATTGCATCATTACAAAAACTTTCTATCCTATTCTAGTGAGCTATATGTTAACATCATCCAATAATCCTACATCTTACAAAGAAAATGCATGCATATATATATCAGGCAAAATTTTCCTAGAGAGCATTTATTCAAATTTCTTCATTTGCCCCTCATGCCCAAATTGAATAGTAGTAGGAAAGGGCCTTACCATTCTTTCTTCATCCTTAATTAGATGTCTAAAGCTGCCACCATGTCACCTTTTTGATCGGTGCGTTGATTTCTTGGTGGCAATTATTTTTCTTCTTAGTTCTCTTTTCATGATTGATGTTTAATTAAAGAAAAAAGCTTAGTATGAGGGAATTTTTAGATAAAGGAAAAAATGGTAAGGAGGATATGACAATGAAGAAATTGATATGTATGTGAAGAGAAGAGAAGAGGGTGGTGTTTAAATAGAGAGAAAATAAAGAAAAAGAAAGATTAATTATGGGAAATTAAAGAATTAGGAGTTGGGAAAGTAGTCAAAATGAAGAACCCTATAAATTGAGAAGTGTGAGATATTAGGAAAGTGGAATGGTTGTGGAGAATTAAAGAGTCTATGGATTGGGCACGTTTCTAAAGGTAATTTTTTGTATCTTTTCTTTGAAAATTTGACAGTGTGCATGGCCATGCCAATATCACGTATAGTCGTGCATCGATTGATGCCTAATGATGTCCAAACAGGCACGGGCATGTGAGAAATGCACATGGCCATGCCTGTCTTGATGCAAATCCTTCAACTGGTGCCTAGTGAGGCACGGGCATACAAAAAACATGCATGGCCGTGCCTGATTCGACTTATTTTCACCCTAGTTTGGCATGGCCATGAAAGAATTGTGCATGGTCTTATCGGACCTTGAATTTTCTACTATGTTTTCACTGAATCATATCGCATGGTTGTGCAACAGGGTGTGCAACCTATCTTCTTGGATAAATAAGAAAAATATTAGAATATAAGCGCAAATTATCATGCAATCACAACCACTTAGTTTCCTCATAAATATACACTTACATAATATCTTTTCATGCTTCTCATTTGTTAAATTCTTTTCTTTTCTAGAGCTCCTCCTCTTCACTTCTGAAAAATAAAATACAAAAATTCAGAACTCAAAATATAAATCTAAAACTAAAATAAAGAAAATAAAAATGAAAAGAAAAACTTGGTTGAGCCCCCAAGAAGCACTCCTTTAGGTATATGAGCTTAGATCATCATGATCTTCAGGGTGTTGAATTAGCTAAAAAGGCCAATTGGTGAGAATTCTCCAATGCGCCTTTATGGTAGATTTTTAGTCTTTGCCTATTGACTTTAAACTTTTCTTCTTGAGTGTTGTAAACTTCTACAGCTCTATAGGGATATACATGACTCACCATATATGGTCCTAACCATTGACTTTTCAGCTTTCCTGGAAATAATCTATGTCTGGAGTTGAATAACAATACTTGGTTTCATTCTTTAAAACTCTTAACCTTCACCTTAGCATCATGCCATTTCTTGGTACGTTCTTTATAAATTTTGGAGTTTTCATATGCCATTTCTCTTATCTCCTCTAATTTACTTAACTGTAAAAGTCTTTTTTCAGTAGCTTTCTTGCAGTTGTAATTCAAATCCTTAATTGCCTAGTAAGCCTTATGCTCAATTTCTACAGGAAGATGACATGATTTTCTATAAACCAACCTATATGGAGATATTCCAATAGGTGTCTTATATGCTGTTTGATATGCCTATAAAGCATTATCCATCTTCTTTGCCCATTCTTTTCTCGACTTACTGACTGTTCTTTCGAGAATCCGCTTTAATTCTTTATTACTAACTTCCACTTGTCCACTTGTTTGGGGATGGTATGGAGTGGCTATCTTGTTTTTAACCCTATAATGAGCTAGCAATGCTCCCATATTTCTCTTATAAAAGTGTGTTCCTCCATCACTTATAATAGCTCGAGGCATCCTAATCCTAGCAAAGAGTCTTCTCAAGATTTTGCAAACCACGTTTGCATCATTGACTGCACATGCTTGGGCTTCCACCCATTTGGATACATAATCCATACAGACAAGTATATACTTATTTTCATCTGAAATAAGAAATGGCCCTATGAAATCTATGCCCCACACGTCAAATATCTCGACCTCTAAAATTCTAAATTGAAGCATTTCATCCTTCTTTGAAATGTTGCCACTTCTTTGACATGCATCGTAACTGAGCACAAACTTCCTAGCATCATGAAAGAGTGTAGGCCAATAGAACCATGCTTCAAGAACCTTAGCAGTAGTTCTTTGTGGACCAAAATGGCCACCATTGACCATCCCGTGACAATGTTGTAAAATTACACCGGTTTCTTCATCTCCTACACATCTTCTTATCATGCCATCACTACATAGCTTCTAGATATATGGATCATCCTATAAATAGAATTTAGAGTCATAAATGAGCTTTTTCCTCTATTGACTATTGAATTCTTCCGAAATTTTCCACTTGAGACAAAGTTAGCTATGTCAACAAACCATGATACATTTAAACTTTGAATTGCTAATAATATCTTGTCTAGAAATAGCTCCTGGATAGGTTCTTCCTCTTCATTTTCTTCTTGCTCCAACTCCAATCTTGAGAGATGATCAGCTACTAAATTCTTTGATCCTTTCTTATTTTTAATTTCAATGTCAAACTCTTATAAAATAAGTACCTATCTAATGAGCCTTGGCTTTGAGTCCTTCTTATTCAATAGGTACTTCAATGTTGCATGATCTGTATATACAACAACTTTAGTACCAAGAAGATAAGATCTAAATTTATTAAATGCAAAAATTACTGCTAGCATCTCCTTCTCGGTTGTTGCATAGTTGAGCTGTGCATCATTCAAAGTTCGACTTGCATAATAGATGACATGAAGTTTATTCTCCTTTCTTTGACCAAGTACTGCTCCTACTGCATGATCATTTGCATCATACATTAATTCGAATGGAAGGTTCCAATCGGGTGATACAACTATAGGAGCTAATATCAATACTTCTTTCAACCTATCAAAAGCCAATTTACATCCATCAGTAAAATTAAAAGGAGAATCTTTTTCAAGTAACTTATAAAGAGGTTTAGAAATTTATGAAAAACTCTAGATGAACCGCCGATAGAATCTTGTGCGGCCTAGGAAACTTCAAACTTCTTTAACATTTTTTGGGTAGTGAAGCTTTTCAATGATCTCCACTTTTGCTTTGTCTACTTCAATACCTTGCGCTGATATTTTATATCTAAGAACAATTCCTTCTTCCACCATAAATTGACACTTCTTCCAATTCAGCACTAAGTTTGTCTCTTCACATCGTGTAAGAACCTACTTCAAATTCTCCAAACATCCTTCAAAAGAGCTTTCATAGACTGAGAAATCATCCATGAATACATCCATAATTTTTTCTACCAAATATGAGAATATGGCTATTATGCACCTTTGGAAGGTTGCTGGAGCATTACATAATCCAAATGGCATCCTTCTATAAGCAAATGTGCCATAAGGACATGTGAATGTCATTTTCTCTTGATCCTCTGGAGCAATTGTTATCTGATTATAGCCTAGATAGCCATCTTAAAAGCAATAAAAAGTATGTCCTGCTATCTTTTCCAACATCTGATCAATGAATGGTGGTCGAAAGTGATCCTTTCTAGTAGCTGAATTCAACTTCCTATAGTCAATGCACACTCTCCACTCATTCACTACTCTTATATAAATCTGTTTACCTTCTTCATTTTCCACCACGATCATGCCTCCTTTCTTTGGTACACACTAGATAGGACTTACCCATGAACTGTCTAAAGTTGGATAAATAATTCTAGCATCTAGTAGTTTAACCACCTCTTTCTTCACCACTTTTTGTATATTTGGATTAAGCCTTCTTTGCCTTTTAATGGTTGGCTTGTATCCCTCTTCCATCAGAATCTTGTGCATACAATAAGATGGACTTATCCCTCTTATATCAGAAATTTACTAACCAATTGCTCTTATTCTCCTCTTAAGCATCCTCACAAGTAAGTCTTCTTGGTCTCGGGTGAATTTAGAGGATATAATCACAGGTAAAGTTTGATTCTCTCCAAGAAAAGTATACCTCAAATGTTAGAGTAAAGGTTTCAAGTCTACCTTTTGTGGTTTTATGATTGATGGTAGTGTAGGTTCAGTGTTTGGTAATTAGATTTGGGAAAAAGGGGTTTGGTATTTAAAGTATTTTTCATATTGGGAGGTTTGTACCTACATACACTTCTCAATATTCTCCAATTCATCACATTTTGCCAACCTTTTTTATTGAACTTCACTCACACATTTATCCAAAATATCAACCCTTAAGAATAAATTATTATTAGAAGGATGTTTCATACTTTAATGGATGTTAAATTTACAACTCTTTTCACCTACTCTTAGAGTCAGTGTTCCATCATATACATCAATGATTGCTTTTGCTGTGTAAAGAAAAGGCATACCAAGGATCAATGGAACATCTTCATCTTCCTCAAAGTCAAGGACTACAAAGTCAACTGGAAAGATGAATTTTCCAACCCTTACAAGCACATCTTCTACTATACCTTCTGGTTCCTTTACTGTCCTATCTTCCAGTTATAAACGGATGTTTGTTGGTTTTGCTTCTCTAAGTCCTAATTTCCTATAAATTGATAAAAGCATAAGGTTAATAGAAGCACCGAAATCACATAAAGATTTTTGAAATAATAAATTTTCAATAGAACATGGAATAGTAAGACTCCTTAGTTACTTCCTTTTTAAAGAAAGTTTATTAGAAATGATTGCACTACACTCCTTTATAAGTGTGACTATCTCTAATTCATACAACTTTTATTTATTGGAAATCAACTCCTTCAAGAACTTTGTATACTTTGGCATTTGAGCTAGACATTCTACAAAAGGCATATTGATGTGGAGAGTCTTGAATCTTTCTAAGAACTTTGAAAACTGCTGGTCATGCTCCTATTTCTTCAACCTTTTTAAATATGGTACTGGAGGTTCATATGGCCGAATTGGTGGTGATTTTTCTTTCTCCTTAGTCTCATTTTGAACTTCTGGATCCTTTCGTATAATAACCCTTTCATCTTTGTGCTCTTCCTCTCCTTCATTCTTCTTTTCTTCATATTCCAGTATTACTTTGGGTGTTTGAATCTCTGTGCCACTTCTCAAGGTGATAGCCTTTAACTGTTCTTTTAGATTTTTCTCCGTATTGCTTGGTAATGCACATTGATTCCTTATAGATAAAGAGTTTGTTATTTTCCCCATTTGCACTTCTAGATTATAAATAAAAGAAGAATGATTTTGAATCATCTGCTCCATCCTCTTTTGAGCTTCATCTTGCTGACTCATCTTTAATAACATTACACCCATAAATTTCTCTATCTTACTCTCTATTGAAGTTCCTAAGGATGAACCTTTGTCTTGGTGAAATTGAGGTTGAGGTTATTGTGCATTGTAACCTCCAAATACTAGTAGTGCTTGTGGTCTCCAGTGGTTATTTCCTTGATTGCTCCAAGAGAGATTTGGATGATTCCTCCAACTAAAATTGTAAGTGTTACCATAAACTTAGTTTTGAGGACCTTTGAAGTTGCCCACATAGTTGACACCTTCTGTAGACATTCCTTACATCATTTGACACTTTATTGTAGGATGACCTCCTTGATATAATTCACAAGAGGAAGACAATGTTGATACTGCATTAACGTTCACTTTGTCTATCCTTTTTGTAAGAGCATCGAGCTTTACATTCAACATGGTAAAATTGACCACTTCTATTGGTCCAGCTTTCTTTATAATGGTCCTCTCATTAGACCATAAACTTTGTGTATTGGCCATTTCTTCAAAGAGATCTAAGGCATCTTCTAGTATTTTTGATATGATAGTACCTCCAGCTGCTGCATCAATGTTGACTCTGACCGCATGATTGACTCCTTTGTAAAATGATTGTACCAAATCCCATGTAGGAATCAATTGAGGCGGGCATTACTTTTGAAGGTCTTTGAATCTTTCCCAACACTCATAGAATGTTTCATCATCTCTTTAAAAGAAAGAGTTAATTTCATTTCTGATCCTCAACACCTTTACAAGTGGTAAGTATTTGTTGAAGAAAGTTGTGTAAAGCTCTTGCCAAGTGTTGATGGAGTTGGGTGGTAGACTTGTAAACCACCTCTTTGCTTTATATATAAGAAAAATAGAAAGAGAATCAACCGGATTGCATCAGGTTGTACTCCATTCATCTTGAAGGTGGAACAATACTCCAAAAATTGAGACATATGTCCAAATGGATCCTCATATGGCAGCCCATTAAATGGTAAATTTTGGATCATTACCGGCTTGATTTTAAAGTTGTTTGCTGCTACCGCCAACCTTACAATTGGTGTTTAGTCACCTTGTACATTAGAACTCAAAAAATCTCACATGGTTCTCTAGCCATTTTGAGGATTCTGAAGAACTTATTGCCTCGGTGGGTCATTCCTTTCGTCATCCCCTACGTTCATTTTGCTTGGTGATTGTTGTTTCTTTTTCTGACGAACTATCTTTTCTAACTCCAAATCAAGTGCTATCAACAAAAGTCCTTGTTTGCTTGCACCTCGTGTGATGTGCATCAACCAACATAAAATCCTACAATACCACAATCAAAACCAAAATTAAAAACAAAGTCTAAATCAATCAACACAATTTTCTTAACAATATCAATTTTGACAATCCCCGACAATGGCACCAAAAACTTGATGAGTACAAAATCTGCAAGCATATAGAATCATAACAAGTAGTAATTAAAATATCATCTCACAAAGATTGTAAAATTGAATACTAAAATAATCACTATGTTTGTTTATTTAGACACCGAAATAGAGTTGAATTCTTAAAGAACTAAACTAAATCAAAATAAAGAAAATTAGAATTTTAATCAAATTTAAAAGCTAGGATTCTTATTCTCAATTTCGACCATTTCTTAATATCGATTAACCAACTAAGTCTTCATTAATCCTAATTCATTTTGAAGGGATCTTAGGAACTATAGATCTTCCTCTCAAATAAACCTATGATTAATTGAGAATTAATTAACACTAAGTTTTCCGACTCTCACCAACCTAATATTTTTTAAATCCAATCTTAAAGCATACCTTTTAATCAATATTAACCACTTAACTGTCTCTCAACTAATTAAGCAATTAATAGGTTATTGTTTAATCCTACATAACCTATCTCTCAATCAAGCTCTATAGTGTCAATTCAATCTTAGGATGATCAGGCCTAAAATGACATTAAGTACAACAATAACCAATGAATTAGAAATAACAACTTAATATTAATCACAATAGGCATATGGTCAAATTGGAATAAGAACCCTAAAAAGAACTTAGCCACTCATATTAAAAAGAAAAGAAAGAGATGAAGAAATGAAGAAAACAAATTCAATCATTGTAAATAATAAGAAAAGTTAACAAAGAAATCCCCCTTACAAGGTGTAGAGAATGTTTTGTCCTTCACAATCTCCAAATCAAATCCCTATTCTAATATGAGAAAAACATAAACTAACAAAAAATGTTTTGAAAAATAACAAAAAAATAAAAATTTAAGAACAACCTTTAATGAAAAATAAATGGTTTTATTTATAGACCTAGTTACCTAGTGAGAAAGGTCATCTAAAACCTTTCAAACTCTGTCTAATCTAAAACTTAAGGATGAGCTTTATCCTATCTAAACTTTAGTTCCAAATTCACTTCTGATTGGCTACCACATCATCATGCACGGGTGCGCAAGAAAGTGGCACGGTTGCATAACAAATCAGTTCTGAAATACCCAGAGACAGGCACGGTCGTGTAGGATTTTGGCATGGCTGTGCAACTCTGTGGCATGCTTTCTTCATGAATTAGGCACGGCCATGCACCTCTGATGTGATGATAACCTTCAAATTTGATCTCCCAATCTTATCTTATCTTCATTTGTTATCTCCATCCTCTCCCAAATGCATGCTATAATCAAAAACTCAACAAAAATTATCTATTCAAAGTAAAATTAACTAAATCCAAATTATTTAAAATAAAATAACAAAATTAACTAAACTAACTAAAACTAAATAAATATGCAACTAACTAACCCTAACATGCATAAAATTGAGTGCTCAAAATAAGTATTTTTCACACTTATTAGGTAATGACTGCGATTTAGGGTTTATTCAGTTTAGGAGAATGGTTTCTCTTTATTGCTTGTACGTATTTTTTTTCTCTTCATATGAAATGCATTGTTTAATAATTAAAATGTGAGATTTTTACATTGAAATATAATGTTTTAACGTGGAATAAATAACAATATGATGTGGACTAAGAAACCAAAGCTCGCCTGACACGTTACCCATATATTACCGGGTATTGGTCGGTGATTCGAATTGTAAAATTTTACAAATTGATGTTTTAATATGCCAAAATTAAAATGTCATGATTAAATTACAAAAAGTGCTAAAAGTCGTGATTTTATTTTCAAATAACCCTAAATAAAAATGCACAATAAATTTTGAAGGGATCAAGATTTAAAGCAATCAAAATTATGCGGAATTTAAAATTTTTGATTACATGCAACTCTTGCATCAATACTAGAATCTTGCCCTAGCCCAAGATCACATCATAGGTAAATATAAATAACCAAAACATGCATGATGGACAATGTTTTCAAATCAACAACTAAGTCATATCATCAAGTCATAAAGCCTACTAATTAAAAGTTTAGTAACACTTACAAAACTCCTAAGTGAGTAGCACGCTCGACAAGATTTAGTTGTTGTGATCCACAAGCTCCAAGCTCCCCAAATGTAAAGCCTCTAGTTTGAAACACACAAGTTGCACAAGGAAGATCTTCAAGGATAATGGAGTACTACCCACAAGCCTCTCTTCTTTGACCCAAGATACTTGTTACAACTCCTCCAAGCTTGAATGTGCGTGGGACATAGTAGCAACCTCTAATGGATATCAATGGTGGATGTGGACTTATACAACTCTTATACAACAATGACTTTTATTTTAAGAGTTCACAACACTTGTAATATTTTTTATTCTCTACTTTTAGAAGAAGAAGAAGGAAGAAGATGATATCAACCCTTTTCTCTTTTTTGTAAGAATATTAAAATATCTTTCAAATGTGCATTAGTGTAGTGTCTCTACACCACCCACTAACTTAAACACCATCCATTTGATAATAGCTTGAGTGTCTCATACTCAAGCTACATGTATGTGTTAGCTTGAGTGTTTTATACTCAAGCTACATGTATATGATAATTTGAGTGTTTCACACTCTAACTATATGCATGGATAGCTTTATGTCATAAGTGAGATTAGTTTGGTTACAAGAATAATCTTAGCCTTTGACTTCATTAACCCTTAATGAGTTAGGCTAAGGTTATGGGCTTGTCTAATACTTAAACAAGGCCCACACTAAACTAAATAAGACAACTCATGGGCCCTTTATTTAAACTCTTTAAATAAAGCCCAACTTTAATCCATCATTAATAATTCATATGGTCTATATCATGGCCTATATCCATTGTACCATTTGGAGGCAAATATTAATTTAGTCCTTAAATTAATATCACATATTAAATCAAGTCCAAATTAATATTTATTTAATTACAATTAGTCCCAATCTCTGCATTTAGATTTCGAGATATGCTAGATCCCCGCACATGCGCAAATCCAATTCAATTAATTTTTTTTAATTAAACTCTTTAATTAATAATTAAATTAATAAATATCTTTATATGTACAATTTTGTGTGTGTGACTTACTAGGTTCAAGTCTAATTGACAATGGAAAATAATATTAACACTTAATATTATGGAAACACCTTTCCATGCTATATGTAAAAATTCCAATTAATCACATTTAATTCCTATAAGTCATGAGTGACCCCTAGCATAGATATCACGACTACCCAATTAGAGATAAATATTATATGCAAATCCATAAGAACCATAGCATATAATTACCGTGCACTAAATGTCCCTTCATTATAAGATCTCGATATCGGCTAGAGTCATGGTTTAGTCAAACTCTACCTCAATCATATGACCTCATCTTTAGTTCAATTCTCGATAAAATACGACTACTACTAAAAACTCTTTTTTAGTACCGAAACTCTTTTCGAGTAAGTTGAGTTTGACCTGGCCAGGTACTTATTTATCAAGAATAACTTAGATAGCATAGGATCTTATCCCAGTTCACTCCAGACAATGAATTCCATCTTGGCCAATCACTCATTCCTACATACAACTAACTAAAGCCACCACATGCCATATACCCATACGTGGCTAGCACAGGTATATAAATGGTAACAAACTCTAACCAACTATATGTGGATGACCATTTCACCTCAAGTCAAAGGACCATATGCACCATTATGTCCAAGATTATAATTGTTGACAAAAGTGAATATCCATGCAATCACAAATCTTACATCACAATTTGATCCACCCATTATATGAGTATCCACATATCTATTTTGATATCTCATATTAAGTAGCATGAGACTCACTATCTCCCACTATTAATATCACATACTGATCAAAGAAAATAAATATAGGTAGTAGTCTAGGGATTAATACTACCCTTATATTAATCTAACGGCTATGAACATTTATGGTATATGTACCAAATGAATTTGTCACTCATATTATCAACTCTTGATAATAAACTCATTCAATATAATACTACAAGGTAAATATTTAAATAAACTTAACACTTAATTTAATGAATATTTTATTGCCATAGGGATAAAAGTACAATGTCAATATACAAGAATGGCTCTAGGGCACATATATAGTAATATTCTCCCACTTGCACTAGCATTATTCACAACAATATCTAAGACCCATCTTCTCAAGATGACGGTCTAATTATAGTTAAGTGAGCGCTTTAGTCAGTAAATTAGCCATATTATTGGTTAAAGCTACCTTTTACATGAGCACATCACCCTTCCCAATAAGTTCTCTGATAACATGATAGTGCCTTTTTATGTGTTTGAATTTCTGGTGAGACCTTGGTTCTTTTGCCAAAGCGATGGCTCTATTGTTGTCGTAGAAGAGAGGAACTACCGACTCAATGGAAAGAATAACTCCTAGTTTGAAGACAAACTTCTGAATCCAAATAGTTTCTTTAGTAGAATCTGATGCGGCTATGTACTCAGCCTCTGTAGTGGAATCAGCAGTGATATTTTGGAACTCTTTCAGCTCACTACACCTCTATTACAGGTAAAGATAAATTCAGAGATAGACTTTCTATCATCCACATCTGACTGGAAGTCAGAATCTGTGAAGCCTGTAAGCTGTAAGTCACCTCTTCCATAAGTCAAGACTAAATCCTTAATCCTTCTCAAGTACTTAAGGATAGCCTTAACTGCCATCCAATGCTTTAAGCCTAGGTTAGATTGAAACCCTTCTAGTCACACTAATAGCATAGGCAATGTTTGGCCTAGTACATAATATAGTATACATTAGGCTTCCTATAGCCGAAGTATAAGGAACCTTGGCCATCACTTCTATTTCCTCGGGTGTCTTGGGTGACATCTCCTTGGATAGGTGGATACCATGCCTAAATGGTAACAATCCCCTCTTGGAATCAAGTATGTTGAACCTCTTCAATAACTTTTCCAAGTAAAGACTTTGAGATAAACCTATCATTCTCTTCGATCTATCTCTATAGACTCTAATCTGAGAATATAGGTAGCCTTTCCTAAGTCTTTCATCGAAAAGGTTTTAAACAGCCATAGTTTCACAGATGTTATCATACTAATGTCATTTCCACTGAGAAGAATATTATCAATATACAAGGCTAGAAAAGTGAGTTGTCTTCCATTAACCTTATTGTAAACACATGGCTCATCCTCATTCTTAATGAAACCATAAGAACAGATAGCCTCATTAAAGTGATGATTCCAACTCCTTGAAGCTTACTTTAGACCATAGATTGATCTACTAAGCTTGTACACTTTTGAGCTTTTCTCGGATTTAAAACCCTTGGGTTGCTCCATGAAAATGTCTTTCTCAGCATAACCATTAAGGAAGGCAGTCTTGACATCCATATGCCAAATCTCATAATCATAGTATGTGATAATAGTAAGAAGAATCTGAATGGATTTAAGCATGGCTACTGGCGAGAAGGTCTCCTCATAGTCAATCGTTTACCTTTGGCTAAACCCTTTCACTATAAGCCTAGCTTTATAGGTCTCTACCTTTCCATCTGCACCAATCTTTCTCTTGAAGATCTATTTATACTTAATAGGTACAATACACTCAGAAGGATCAACAAATGTCCATACTTGGTTTGGATACATGAAATCCATTTCAATTCTCATTGCCTCAAACTATTTTGAAGAATCTTTATCGCATAAAGCTTCTTCATATGTAGGAGGATCATCAACATGAATGCTTTTTTTATGAACATACAACTCTTGCATATCATAGAGAAAATCATATCTCTCTGGAGGATGAGATACCATACTAAACCTTTTGGGAGTCGGTGTGATGACATTCTCAATTAGAATAGGCATGTTGATCAATATCCATTTGATCAATTTGTTGAGCTTCCTTAGATGACTACTCATCTAACATTATCTTCTTTCCTTTGCCACCTTCCTTAAGAAACTCTTTCTCAAGGAATATAATATCTCTGCGTACAACAACAACTTGTTCAGCAGGAAGATAAAAGAAATATCCTAAACTATCTTTAAGATATCCAACAAACCTTCCTTTGATTAACTTTGCATCCAACTTGTCTGATTTCAGCTTTTTAATAAAAGCTGAGCACCCCAAATCTTAACATGTTTAAGACTTGGTGCCTTACCGTGCCATATCTCATATGGTGTGATAGAAATGAACTTGGATGGAACACGATTAAGGATATAGGAGATCGTTTGGAGTGTAAAACCCCAAAGTGATATGAGAAGATTGGTGTAGCTCATTATGGATCGTACCATATCTAGTAAACTATGATTTCGCATCTCGAACACACCATTTAATTGAGGTGTTCCAGGCGGTGTGAATTGTGATACAATGCCATATTCCTTAAAGAACTCAATGAACTCGGTACTCAAGTATTCACCTTCTCGATCTGATCTTAGAGTTTTAATACTTTTCCCGGTTTGGTTTTCTACTTAAGCCTTGAACTCTTTGAACTTTTCAAAGGATTCACTTTTGTTCTTCATAAGAAACAAATGCCCATACCTTGATAGATCATCTATAAAGGTTATAAAGTAGTAAAAACCACCTCTAACCATTTCATTAAATAGTCCACATACATCACTATATATAATCTCCAACATATCATTGGCTCTTACCATTTGTCCAACAAATGGTGATCTAGTCATCTTGCCTTGAAGACAAACCTCACAAGTTGGATCAAATGCAGATTCAAGATTGCTCAAGATTCCCATCTTTTCCAAGTTCATGATCCTATCTTTTGCAACATGACATAATTTTAAGTGCCATAGATATTTGGAGTTAAAGGCATTCGATTGAGGCATGTTGTTATTGGACACATTATCAACATAATATAAACCATGTATTAAATAACCTATGCCAATCAATTCATTTCCAAAATGAATCTTACATATATCTCTACCAAAATGGAATTCATAATCCCTACTAGTCAAACTAGAGATAGAGATAATGTTCTTATAGGCATTAGGTACATATAATACATCCTCCAATAACAAAATATGATTATATAAATCAATTGAAGTAGATCGTATAGCCTTGGCTGCAACACTTGCTCCATTTCCAAGTCTTAAGGTCACTTTATTGGGCCTCAACCTTCTCTCATTTTTTAGATCCTATAAGGATGAATAAATATGAAAACTTGCACCGGTATCCAATACCCATGTATTAAATGAGCTCTTAGAATATTTAGAAGTAAATAAATTAAAGAAAGTCTCACCTTCTCCATCCTTGCCCTTTCCCTTGGCTTTGAGGGACTCTATGTACTTAGGATAATTTCTCTTCCAATGTCCTTTACCTTGGCAGTGGAAACACTTTCCTTTGCCTTACTTTTCCCTCACGATGGCCTTACCCTTATTCTTGGCTATCCTTCCTGTGGGCTTGACAACACTTGTCTTGCCTTTCCTTTTCTTATTGACTTTCTTATTGGTCCCACTAAAAGTGGTAATAACTGTAACCTCATTCCCTTTGCTCGCTTAGATAGCCTTTTGGGCCGTCACGAGCATGTTCATTAGCCTTGCAATAGTGCATTCAATCTTGTTCATGTGGAAATTGGCGATGGTTTGCCCAAAAGATTCGAAAAGTAATTAAAGGATTAAATCCACTTGGAGGTGGAAGTCCATTGTGAAATCTAAACTCTTTAGCTCCTCCATTAATCTTATCATAGAGTTCACATGGACTCCCACTTCCTCTCCTTCTCTCATCTTTGCACAAAATAACCGCTTTAATATCTCATATCTAGCGGTCCTACTATTCTCACCAAATAACTCTTGTAGGTGTAGTAGGATTTTCCTTGCACTTGTGTACTTCTTATGTTGCTAATAGATCTTGGTGCTCATGGAAGCCTACATAATGCAATGTGCTTGCATATCATCATCCTTCTATTTTTTAAGAGTATCTTGCTCCTCATAGGAAGCATTTTCCGAAAGGGGTCCAGGGAGGTTATGTTCCAATATGTATAGTATTTTCTTGGAAGCTAAAATAACTTTTAAATTCCTTAAGCAATCAATAAAATTTGGGCCCGTGAGCCTATTATGGTCGAGTATGATGGAAAGTGGATTTATAGGTCTCATGTTATCAATTTCTGCAAAAGGTAACAAGATTGATTAGTTTCATGTCATTGTAATCACCATTAGATTAAGTCTTTAATCATAATGGCCTTCCACTAACTTGGTGAATCCTATACTTCTAAATAGGAAACGAAAATCCCTTTTTGGATGGATTTCTAGTGGGTAATGGAGTTCTTAATGGGCCACTACTATCCCTTAGGTACACATTGCCATTCTTGGAATAATAGTTCTCATTAAGTGGACAACTCTTATCCATTACATCTCATATGAGGTTCTATTAATCCAGCTCCTAATGTTACGGGCCTCAGGTACACTTAATTGCCATTCTTGGCTTTTGGCATTAGTTAGGTCCATACCATTGGATTAGTGAAATGTATGGATTTGAACACTTGCAAACCTCAGGTACGCCTATTTGCTATTCTTGGCCCATAGTGTATCCATATGCCCAGAACATCTCATGCTTAATAATAACACTATATGAATCTTTTGGGCCTTATGTACACCCCAACGTATCCATAGCTGATGCACACAAATCTAAAACCATGCAAGTTATTGTACCAATGGAGAGCCTAGACCTAAATTTGATTGGAAGACTTTTTGGGTCAATATTATTAAGGTCTCACTTTACACATTAGCCGATTTACAATATATATATCTCATACATACATTGCATACCATCCATCCATAACATATATATCTCATACATATATTGTATGATATCCAACATCCATCTATATACATATCACATACATATATAGCATGCCACAACATACATATCACATATACACATTGCACATGCAAAATGGATGCACAAATAAGGAGTAATAATGGGCCTTTCTTAAACCTATTCTAACTCTTAGAATAATTTTAAATGGGCCTAGCCCAAGAAAATCCTTCATTCCATGAGCCTCTTTTGTCACTATCACCATGGGCCTTGATCCATACCTCCAAAGGTTGAATGGGCCACCAAATTGAACACATCAATCTTCAAGTCACAACTCTTATGATTTTTACATTCAATCCTTGGCATAATAAGGCAAAAATTTACATCTTAAATCTATGTAATTAACACTTAATTACATACTAAAAATAATAAAATTAATTATTATTACAAACCATAAGATGTAAATTAAGTCCATGATCATTCTTTGCATGTATGATTTAATAAAATATAACTCTTGCATATTATCATGTATTTGCCAAGTCAAACAAATAAGAAAAAAAATACTGTGAATAATGCCATGAACAGTAACTGTACACAGTACTTGTGACCAGTAACCATGAATAGTACTTGTGAACAATATCGTGAATAGTACTTATATGTTTAAGCATATTTAGTCACAACTCTTGCAACTAACAACAAGTATAATCACAAATATTGTAATTATCATTATTTTTAGCATGTAATTCTTGTGATTTAGGCTCTGATACCACTTGAAGGGATCAAGATTTAAAGCAATTAAAACCATGTAGAATTTAAAAATTTTGATTACATACAATTTTTGCATCAACACTAGAATCTTGCCTTAGCCCAAGATCACATCACAAGCAAATATACATAACCAAAACATGAATAATAGACAATGTTTTCAAATCAATAACCAACTCATATCATCAAGTCATAAAGCCTACCAATTAAAAGTTTAGTAACACTTACAAAACTCCTAAGTGAGCAGCACGCTTGACAAGCTTTGGTTGTTGTGATCCACAAGCTCTAAGCTCCCCAAAGGTGAAGCCTCTAGCTTGAAACATACAAGTTGCACAAGGAAGATCTTCAAAGATGATAGAGTACTACCCACAAGCCTCACTTATTTGACCCAAAATGCTTGTTAAAACTCCTACAAGCTTGAATGTGTGTAAGACTTAGTAGCAACCTCTAATGGATATCAATGGTGGATGTGGACTTGTACAACTCTTGTACAATAATGGCTTTTGTTTTGAGAGTTCACAATACTTGTGATATTTTTTATTCTTTACTTTTAGAAGAAGAAGGAAGAAGATGATATCAACCCTTTTCTCTCTTTTGTAAGAATATTAAAATTTTTCTCAAATGTGCATTAGTGTAGTGTCTCTATACCACCAACTAACTTAAATACCATCCATTAGATAATAGCTTGAGTGTCTCACACTCAAGCTACATGCATGTGTTAGACACTCAAGCTACATGCAAATGATAGTTTGAGTGTCTCACACTCTAACTATATACATGGATAACTTTATGTCATAAGTGAGATTAGTTTGGTTAGGAGGATAACCTTAGCCTTTGACTTCATTAACCTTTAATGAGTTGGGCTAAGGTTATGGGCTTGTTTAACACTTAAACAAGGCCCACACCAAACTAAATAAGACAACTCATGGGCCCTTTATTTAAACTCTTTAAATAAAGCCCAACTTTAATCCATCATTAATAATTCATATGGTCCATCTCATGGCCCATATCCATTGTACCATTTGGAAGTAAATATTAATTTAGTCCTTAAACTTAATATCACATATTAAATCAAGTCCAAATTAATATTTATTTAATTACAATTAGTCCCAGCCTTTAAATTTAGATTTCGGGATATGCTAGATCCTCGTATATGCACAAATCCAATTCAATTAATTTAATTAATTAATTATACTCTTTACTTAATAATTAAATTAATAAATATCTTTATATGTGCAACTCTTGTGTGTGTGACTTACTAGGTTCAAGTCTAATTGGAAATGGAAAATAATATTAACACTTAATATTATGGAAACACTTTTCCATGCTAAATGTGAAAATCCTAATTAATTACATTTAGTTCCTATACGTTGTGAGTGACCCCTAGCATAGATATCATGACTACTCAATTAGAGATGAATGTTATATGTAGATCCACAAGAACCATAGAACATAATTATCATACACTAAATGTCCCTTCATTACAAGATCTGATATCAACTAGAGTCACGGTTTAGTCAAACTCTAATTGCCTCAATCATATGACCTCATCTTTAGTTCAATTCTTGATAAAACATGACTACTACTAGAAACTCTTTTCTAGTACCGAAACTCTTTTCGGGTAAGTCGAGTTTGACTTGGCCAGGTATTTATTCATCAAGAATAACTTAGATAGCATAGGATCTTATTCCGGTTCACTCCAGGTAATGAATTCCATCTTGGCCGATCACTCATCCCTACATACAACCAACTAAAAGCCACCACACGCCATATACCCATACGTGGCTAGCACATGTATGTAAGCGGTAACAAACTCTAACCAACCATATGTGGATGACCGTGTCGCCTCAGGTCAAAGGACCATATGCACCATTATGTCTAAGATTATGATTGTTGACAAAAGTGAATTTTCATGCAATCATAAATTTTATGTCACAGTTTGATCCACCCATCACATGAGTATCCACATGTCTATTCTGATATCTCATATCAAGTAGCATGAGACTCACTATTTCCCACTATCGATATCACATACCAATCAAGAAAATAGACAGAGGTGATAGTTTAGGAATTAATACTACCCTTATATTAATTCAACGACTATGAACATTTATAGTATATGTACCAAATAAGTTTGTCACTCATATTATCAACTCTTGATAATAAACTCATTCAACATAATACTAAAGGGTAAATATTCAAATAAACTTAACACTTAATTTAAATAAATATTTTATTGCCATAGGGATAAAAGTATAATGTCAACATAAAAGAATGGCCCTACGGTACATATATACTAACAAATTTATAGTACAAAATTAAAAATAATAACTTCATTTTCTGTCAAAAATCAAAATGAAAATCAATAAAATTTAAAATAAATTAATAGATTATAAATTTTGGAGCCATACAATGTTTATTTTTTTATTTTTATATTTTAAGTTTAAATTGAAATATAATGGGCATTTCACATTTTTACTTAATAATAATAATAATAATAATAATAATAATAATAATAATAATAATAATAATAATAATAATAATAATAATAATAATTTTTATATTTTAAATTTAAATTATTTTGTAATGAACATTCCACATTTTTATTTTTTAATTGAATTATTTGAAACTATATAATATTAATTTTTTATTTTCATATTTTAAGTTCAAATTATAATATAATAGACATTTCACATTTTCAATTGTCAATTGAATAATAATAATAATAAAAGTAATAGTTGTAGTGGTAGCAGTAGCGAAGATAATAATGTTAATAATAATGAAATTAATAAAAATATTTTGTTAATAATTTATTTATTATATTTTAAATGCAAAATATATTAATTTTTACCATATATTATTATTTATACATATGTTACTTAATATATATTACTGGATAATATAATAAAAAGTATATAACTAAGTTCACAATTATTTTATTAATATTTATATATTATTTATTAAATTAATATTCAATACTATATTCAGTTTTTGGTTTGGTATGGTTTAGTACAGTTCTCGGTATGGTTTTTTATAAATATCTAGTACCATACCAAATTAATCTTAAAATTTGGTTAAGGGTTAAAATTATTCGGTTTGTGTTGGGTCCGTGCCTGAATAATAAAATATTTTTTTGGGTAGGACTACTTTATACAGAAAATAAGTTTGAATTAAGGATGCAATTGAAAAGAAATAAGTTGGGGGATTAGATTGCAAAATGGCCTTAACCGCCATTTTTAACAAATGAAAAAAAAAAGGGACGTGTTACATGCAGGAGAGGGTGAGGATGACTCACCCACGCTTCTCCTTGCCATGCACGTCCATGGCTAAGTAAAATTGAGAATGGTATTATTCTTAGAAAAAGAAAAATATTTCCTCTAGTTTCTGAAGTTTGCGAGGAAGCAAGAAAGTAAGGAGGAACCTACAGATCTTCGATGAGTGGATTTCCCCTCGTTAATATTTCTTGCATTTTCTTTCGTTATTCACCGTTTTGCGATTAATTAATCTTGATTCCGTTTGCTGTTCGTTAAAAATTTAAAAATTTGAACGTTGTAACTTTGTAAGTAACGCGGCGCCTTTGTATGATAAGGTGGCGCCTTAGCCCATTCAGGCCTTAGAGGCAAACGCCTTAGTGGCACAAAGGCGATGCCTCACCAAGCCACAAAGGTGGCGCCTGAGCCCATCAAAGCCCTAAAGCGACACCTTAACAGCATAAAGGCGATGCCTCATTGGTCATTAAGGCGACGCCTCATTGGTCATTAGGGCGGCGCCTCTATGATTCAAAAGTGAACAGGCGGCGCCTCAGTAGAAGTAGCGACACCTCATTGGTCATTAGGGCAGCACCTCTGTGATTCAAAAGTCAACAGGCGGTGCCTCAATAGAAGTAGGGGCGGCATCTCTACTTAAAATTGTGTATCAGTGGTTAACAAAGTGATTTGGAATATTTTCTGATTAAATGAAAGCTCAGGCTTGCTTTACAATGATTGAATTGAGTTTGTTTAAACTGATTGCATAACTTCCTTTAGAAATATGAATATTTTGAGAATGAATGAATGTACAAAAAGAAAGATTGCAGTAAGACCGTATCCAGAATATGGCAGGATTGAGTGAGATGTAAGACTGTGTCCGGGACACAATAGCTCACGTGAGATTATTATTTCCTGTACCTGGGGTACAGAGTGTATTGATACGAGCATGAGACTCATGATTACTATCTTTGGGACAACACTCGAGAATTATAATGCCTTTGGAGCTAATCCGAGTGATTTACTATACCGGTATGCAAACCTGATTTGAACCTTCAATATGCTGATTGATCCGCACCACATTGATAGAAACCTGACTTGATACTGCTTTATTCAATAGTTTGCATTCTAATTAAATGTGCTGATTTATTGAGTAGATTTGGATTTTAAAAAATGAGTTGATTCGATATTAGTTAAGAGCATTTGTTTTAAAATTGTGTTTTATTATGGTTTTAGCCAATGATAGTATTTAAAAAGAGTGATTTATTAGTCCTTCATTTATTGTATCATACTCTATTATTTTCTTATGGGAGTTGTGTAGTGTTCAATTTGCTCACTGGGTATTTTCTTGTGAAAATACTCACCGCTCATTTATTTTTAAATTTTCCTTTTAGCTTAGCCTAATTGTGTACATAGTGTAAATAGATGGCCGTGCATTGGATGGCGCGGACCTATAATGTACATGGTACAGAGACCGAGATCTTATATTTCATTTAACATGACGTGAATGCTGACATATCTTTCAGAGTGTCCTTGGAACCGATTATTGTAGGCTACCACACGCATACTGAGAGAGTCGACTTCATGGACGGGTGTCTGACTATGATTGCGATTGTCCATGAGACTACTACTCCAGGCTGTGGGGTCTCTTTATCCTGGACGTATCTGCCACCTAGCGTTGCATCTTCCCTTCTTTTTGTTAGATGAAGTTATGTGATAGGGTTGTAACTGCTCTTTTTGAGTGTAGTTATAGCAGTACACACTAGGGCTAGTTAGGCCACTTATCGGGGATTTTTAGGTTATATTCCTCTTTTTGGTGTATTATTTGTATATTTTTTGTTAGCCCTTTTCTCTTGTTTTTCCCATCTGTAGAACAATATCTATTTATATATATAAGTATATGTGTGTACATATTTTATATCAAACGAGTTTAATCAACCCTTGCCATCTTTTATATACTGTTGATTGGATCTTAAAATGTTTAATTGATTACAAATTATTGATGGTATGGTGGATATGTATGAGCAATTTTGATATAAAAGTGTCGTCTCTCCACGTCGGTGCTTCGGGCAGAATAGTGAAAGTGTTGGTGCTATCTGACGAGGTGTCGGTAGGGAGGAGTGTCATAGTTTGAATTTTAATGTCTTTTAGTTTAGAATTTTAGTTCGGTTTGGTATTTTCTCCATTCCGTGCTCTAGCTATACTACATACGTAGGGAAATTCGGGAATTTAAAATCTTTGGAACCATATCAAATTTTAAAAATTTTAAAAATAAAATTTCTAGTACCATAATAAATTTAAAAATCTCCATATTGATACTATTCTATTTTTGGATGATTCAGTACGGAGATTCGATTTTTTCGAAAAGAGTAATATGATATGGTTCAAAATGGGAATTCAAAAATTTACATATTTTATGATATAAACTCGAGAATAATAGTAATATTATTTACTATTTAATAATTATTATTATTATTGGTTTTTAACAATTGTTGCCTAAATATATAAAATGTCAAAAATTAGCTTCAAAATAATAAAAAAATAAAACTAAAAGTTAATATAAAAAAGTTTTTTAAAAAAATTATTTCTAATTATATTATCACTTTTAGTTATATATTATTTTAATCCATATAAGTATTTTAGTGTCCATATCAATACTAATTTATAAATACGTTGATTTTATGTATTGTGGAGGTTAAATATGGTCAATATAAAAGTTTAAAGATTGAATAAAAAATAATAAAAGTTGAAAGATACCAAATGTTAATTTAATTTTATAAAGTTTAGGGGTGAAACTATGCATTTGGCCAATTTTTAATGGTAGTAAATCAATATATCTAATTGAAAATTTTAATGATAGATTAATATTTTCAATCGAAAATAACTAAATTAAAAATTTTATTTAAAATAATAAGTTAATCAGTATAATGAATAATTTTAATAATTTTTAATAATTATAATTATCAAATAATTATTTAAATTCAGTATTTATTATATTATGTGAGTAAATTGAATGATTAAATTTTTAAAATTCAATTTTTATTTTTATCAAACACCTAATAGTTTTGTACTTACCTGTCATTTAACTTAATGTAACATCATTTAAATTTACTTAAATCTATTTCTAAAAATTACAATAATATTATATAAAATAATGCAGTAATTCTATATAAAAAGCAAATAAAATAGCAATATTTTAAATAAAATTAGTATTTAAATCATTGAATTTGAAAGTTCCATCGATTTTATTATTTCTCTCTATAAATTAAGAGTTTTAGACTCTTAGCACTAAAATATTAATTAGTTAAGCATCAAATTAAATAATAACTATTTTAAAATTAGTGTATTGATTGTTATTAATGAAGTCATATTTTCATAGAAAATATATATCCTAAAACCGTGCATTGAATTGATAAAATAAGATAGTATTAGTAATAAATAATTATTTATTTAAGTAGCAGTGATAATTATTAATTAAGAAAATACTTAGCATTAACAATTTTTATCAAAATAACTATTTTGATAAATTAAATAGGTAGAGTTAGCTATTAATAGCTAAACCAAACACTTGCTAGATCTTCATTTACATGTCTTCCACAGTGGTTTAATAACAAATAATTTTAGGCATTCAATACAATTCATTTAGGCCAAATGCATAGTTTCACCCTTGAACTTTATACAATTAACCTTGATCATCTCTCAACTTTCATTGTTTTCTATTCAATCTTTAAACTTTTATTTTTAAAGCTATTTAACCATTGCAATAATAAAATTAACATTTTTTATAAATAAATATTAATATAGATACAAAAAGAACTTATATGCACTAAAATAATATTAAATTAAAAAAGTAACATAATTAAAAGTAATTTTTTTAACTATTTTGTATTAATTTTTAATTTTAATTTTATTATTTTAAAACTAATTTTTAATAATTTATATGCTCAAAATCATTTAAAATTAAATGTTTGTCTATTTCGATATTATATAAGTTAAATAGAATTGAAAAGTATAAATTTAAAGGTGAAAAAAGTTCAAAATAAAAGTTTAAAGGTTGATTAGAAAATAATAAAAGTTAAAGGGTCTCATAGGTCAATCGTGTAAAGTTCAAGGATGAAACCTTGAATTCAGCCATTCATTCATTACCTGAGGACTTAGTAAGCTGCAATCGCAAAATTCACAGACTCCATAGCACAAATTTCACTTAAAGGGCACCATAAGAAGCGATACCATAGTTATGTTTTAAATAGAGTGCAATTTTAAGCCTGTCAATTGTCTATCTTTTGTTTACCCATTGGCCATTGGTTATAGATAATGATTGCGGCTTCCATCTAATTATTGATAACTCACAGCTACTAACCAAGAAATGCTAATTATTTAGTGAAAGTTTTTGTTTAAAATCACTTCAGAACACGGACTCAGAATATTTCTTTTGAGATAATATAAAAATGAATTTAAATAGTACAAAAGTCTAATGATAAATTACTTCAAAATTATTTATTTTATTAAGAATTTATGTAATTTAAATGTTATAATATTGTTGAAATATTAAAAATAAAACTAATAACACCAATTGATTTGGCATTGATATACTTAAATTAAAAAATAATAATAAAAAAAGGTACATATTTTTTACACGAAATTCCCTTGGAGTGTCAAAAAGCCAAGCCACACGTTAGATTTTATGAACTTCGCCTCATGATCTTTCTACAATAAATAAATTATCAAATGGCCATGCATTGCGTAATCTATGAGATTGTGACAAACAGCTGATTGATCTTCGTTGGCTGAACAAATACTTTTCTTAAGCCTTCGTAATGCAGATCAAATGGAGGAAAAATGATACGTTTTCTTCCTTGTGCTTTTGTATACGTGAACACAGTGGCTGACGTGAATTGAAAGTGATAACCAAAAAGATAATTTAACTTTCAAATGTCAGTAAATTCAAGAAATAATAACATGGAATAGCCAAAAAGGTGGTAAATACAAAACCTGTTTTTCGCATACGTGTCTCTAGTCTGCAAAACATGGGAGACGGCATCAGGAACCACGACTAGGGCAGGCATTTGCAAAGTGTGATGGATCACCACATACAAAACATCTTCTGCCCGATATAGGATCACCAGTGGCTGACACAAATGTCACATCAGCAGCACGTCCTCCTCTCTGTGCACCTCTTCCATGGCCACCCCTCCTGCTAAGGTTAGATGCCGAATTCCTAATATTCCCATTGGGTGCATTTCTTCCATTGGTGCCATTGTTCAAGTTATCCTCCCATCTGCATCAAAAGAGAGCAAGAAATAGATGGGCTTAATTTTATTTTTTTTTCTCCTGTGAAAGCAAATATATGAAAAAACTTCCACTTGGATAGGTTATATAGAATAACTGAGAGAGGCTTCAAATTTCATGATTTAGGAGTAGGTTTTACATACACAAAAAAGTTGCATGCATGCGATGAACATGAGTAGAACTTCCTTCCTCTGTTATTTGCAGTACTAGCTGTACGCAAAACACAAGGTGTTCCACACGTCCCACATGAAACTGAAGATTCCCCTGCATCATAGAGAAATTTAATGGTGATGACAGCCATTAGACCAAAACTTTCTATATGAATACATAATTTCCTTCCTGCTGTGTTGATGGAGATCATATACTTATGATATCTTTTTTCAGAAAATATAAATAATTACAATAAGAACATGCTTTGATGAAAGTCGCTCAATGTGACTGGAAAGAGGACCCATAAAGAAGATAAAAACGAACGTAATACACACTTTAATCCAAAAGAAGTCACATTCAAAATTAAAGTTTGCAGAGGGTTCATGCTTTCTTGGAGTCTTCAACATATTATAATGCCAGCTCAGTTTGGTTTTTTGATTAGGTGATAGAGTTCTTCAAACTATGAGAGGAAGAGAGGAAATGTCTGGGGATTAGGATAAGGGGATGAGGAGGGGAAAACAATCCCATCAAGAGTGGAGTCCTATAAGGCCTTTAAATAAGTTAACACCTGAACCCAATCCTACAAAAAGCAAGAAACACTTAATCTGACGAGGAATATCCTAAGGATTCAAAATGATTATGGATTATCCGAAATGCATTCTGAAATAATGCTCAATTACATCAAACTTTCAAATAAATTTCCACATGCTCAGGGAAAAAGAAAAAGGATAAGAAGACATTAAGATTGTAATCATTCATGTTCACATGTGCAACACGAATAAATCCCCAACAAATGTCAAGAATAAATCCATGTGGCCAAGCTATTTATTTAGTCCACAATTTGACATGACAATACATTAGATACAACAATAGATACTACTAGTAAAATTGGTGCCACATCATATATCCCTGAAGAAAACTTAACTTAAAATCAATAGATAATTAACTCAACATGTCTGCTTAAGAATACTTAAATAATGAGTCAGAGTAAGAGTAAGAGTTATCGACAGTACCTGTTTGTTGATTCGTTCCTCGGGACTGAACACGCCGAGAAGCTGAACGTTGAGAAGGGCAATCACTCGAAGCATGCCCTATTTGCTGACAGTGAATGCAAGCACCTAGCCTAGTGTTACTTTGTTGAAAGTTGCTGGGTGTTGTATTGGGTGCTCGAACTCTTGCTGCAGAACATATTGAAATGCAGTTAATGTTTTGGTGCAAAAAGGTGAGAAGGCAAAAAATCACAAAAGAACAGTTTAATGAATCCTCTACAACTCTCCATTTTTTCTTTTGCGGAGCGATTTAAACAGATGTTTACTAGGTGGGAAGCTAAAATTTAAAAGACCCTAATTGTGTATAGAACTGCTCTTCTTCCCTCAACTCTTAACATAATATTTATAGGACCGTTTACCATCCCACCAACAATGTGAAGGTAGCATTTCCTATAAAACAGTGACATGCACCAGAAATATGACTCGAAGTTTGAAGTCCCCAAAATCCCACGTAGAACCAAGATCACAAAGAAGACACCAAGCACATACATGGACTTGGTCGAACCATAGCAGACTTCTCACATATGACATGCATCATGCAACATGAAAAGTCAAAACAAACACCATGCAAGATGAAAAACAAAGAGCATGGAGAAGAATGGCCTGAATACAGTGAACTTAGACCAGTCTTGCAAGCTGCAAATAACAAGTTTCGAATGCAAAACCCAAGTTCTCACACCCAAATAATAATAATTCAACCCAAAACAAGGAACGTGAAAGGAAAAATAAAATGGCACCCCAAATGAGTGAGACTCCCTGAAGGTATGAGGGAAGTTCCTATCTGACACGCATAATGTAACATGAACAAATAAATACAAACATCATGCACGCATGAATGTAAAATTACCATCCTCCAAATCCATGCAACTGAGATATTCAAAATGTTCTCAAGGCTGCTTAAGTGTAGAGTTGAGAATATTTTGAATTTGTTAAATCTAACTTTTTATAAATAATACTTTATTCCAACAATTAAGAATTCAGCATTTTACAGAATTAGATGATGATGATGATGATGATGATGATAATAACAACAACAACACTGAAAGAGAAAGAAGCAGTACGGCTATTTACAAAATTAGTTTTATTTTAAGCAAGGTGTATGTTCTATATGGTATTTGTTTCACAAAAGATTACCTGTCTATTTAAAAAAATTACCTGAGGAATGAATTACTCCTACTATTTGGAAATGGAAAATTATAGATGAAATGTCTATTAAGAACCATTATTTGAGAAATGAATTACTTGTCATAAACACAATTCATTACAAAGTACCAAGAGCAAGAACGAAATAGCAATAAAACTATATATTCTCTGAAATTAGCAAAAACTAATAATCTACCTATGACCCAGTTGAAGTAATTAGACTAAGCATATATGCAGACCTTGTACACGGGAACCAGTTCCACATATCTCTGTTAACTGTCTTAGAGTCTCATCACAGCCACCAATGCAACCTGAACACCATGTGAAAGAAATTCAAATTGGCCACAAATGTAAATTTCACAAACTAAATTGTATGACATTTATCCCTTATGACTAAGAACCAATAATTTGTAAAATGAATGTGTACATCCTTGTCGATATGAGCAAAATGAACACAGAAAAAAGAGAAATAAATGCAAAGTAAAGTCAACAGAATGACACAGAATAGACAGGAAAAAAAAAAAAAGAACCAATGAGGGCTGGAAACAGCATTAGTAGAAGACAAGTTGAGAGAAACCATCTAGAATAAAACGGTTCAATCCTTAAGAACAAGGAAAAGTATAGAATGAACTTGTTGAAAATGTAAGTTCTTCAAAAATAACAAGAAATTTTTTTATCATCCCATACATTGAAGATATCATGGCATCCACACATGGGAAATAATGCTCTTTTTTTTCTCCTCTGGTTATCATTTTAAGTTTAAATGAACACCTTTTGAATAGTGGGATGAACTTTCCAAGCAACACCATCATTCGTATGGAAAGCGATGAATGAAAGCAGTGAACACTTGAATTGGCCTGTTGGACCATAATACCCTAATTCACTGACCCATTTAGAGTATCATAAATCTGGGATGACGTGCCAGAACATGGTACTTCAGAGTTCAAGATCACAGTGGTAAGATCTGTTTGGAATTGTTTGACAACTCACTTCTGCTGATTACAGCCCAATTAAACTCCAAAGGATTCAATCTGTCTGGCATTGTTAGTATTAAAAAATATAACCTTAAATTATAAAAAAGGGCTCACCAGCTGCACAAAGTGCTCCCTGGCTTAGTGCAGGGGTAGGGGGAAGGCGGGTGGATAAGTCCGACGTGTTTTTGTTTCAGCCTAATAAAAGTTTCATACTATTTGCATGTCTTCAGTAAGGATGTCTTTCCAAAAAGAAAATTTAAACTCAATGCCAAACAAACAATAAAAAAGTTTCACTTAAACCTGTGCATCTAAGCATAATAAGAGACCATCTTTTGGAGCTAGAATGCAAATCCATTTCTCGTAACTTGAAATTTTGAAATGAATTACAAATTTATACTATATGTACATTTCATTTATCCATGCAGCAGACTTTATGAAAAATTAATGCTTACAAAAATATGTATAGTATCATGGGGATTGGGGCTGCCCTTACCTAAATGATTGACATTGAAGCCTGGTGGTATTTCAAGCTGCCGAAACTTGAACTGAATCAAGTAAACAGGACCTAAAAGAAAAGTTGTATCATTAAGGAACAATCAAGATTTCAAGCACAAAAGAAAAAGAAAAGAATACACATGATCAATAAGGGAAAAAAAAAAATTTAACATTGATTAGATAGTATGAGTACAACATACATTGCACAAACAATTTATCTAAGGTGAAGAAACATGTGTTGAAGACAATGATATCAATTGAACATATGATATGCATCACGGTGTTAATATAAATGCTATAGAAACCACCTAATTAGATTCTTTCAGTAAGTTATTGTAACTTCAGAAATTTTCAGGGAATTAAATTGCATGATCACATGCCAGCATGATGAGATCCTATTATTTACAGTCATAAATAAAGATACTCAGATTGCAGTTTCAACAAGTTAGAAACACCCGACTTAAAAAAGAAACAGACAATAGGTGAATTCACCTTTAGTTTTTAGTCTACACCCACATTCAATTATGAAAATGCCTGCGTGAAGCATGAAGCAAAACTAATGTTAATGCTACCCAAGATCTATGCAGTCAAGTGTTGTCAGTTGAAACCTGGAGTGCAGTAGTTGCAAATGTTGGTGGTTACAGAAGCTTCTATTACAGGTCCAGGAAGCCAAATAGCACTCCTACACTGAAAAGTTGAAATCGATGTTCAAAAATTTATTTGCTGTAGCATAAATTACAAAGTAGCCTCATATTTTTTTGTCACACCAATTAAGCTGTGAAGAAACTATAAGCAAAATTTTCATTGGGATCAAGATAAACGTAGTGGTTAAAAATGAAATATCTAGTAGAGGATACCTGAATTTCGCTATTATAAACAACAAAAATAACCTTGTTATAGTACAAGGAGAAGTTTGCATACAACCCACTGAACAATATCGGAAGTCTCATGGTTTTGGACACCGCCATAATCACAAGATCATCATATTATTCGGCTAAGTACATGAATAATAGATAGCATTTTTTGAGGTGCTAGCTCAATGTGCTTAACACAATTTTTTTGTGGGGCATGGTTTTAGATTCCAATCATGTGTTGCTTTCCAATGTTTAAACCAAAGTGTTACTAAGATAGAAGCCATAAACTTGGGCATTCAACCAAAAAGTTTCACAGCTATTAAGAGTTTCAAATTTCTCTTCTTCAAGGAACAACAATGCTTGCAACTATAATATTATAATAGCAGTTGAAGAGCACATAGCTACTTGCCTGTCAAATAAAAAATATTGAATAAAAGCAAGCAAATTAAGAAGTATTCATATAAATAATTGATATCTTAAGGATTTTGCATAAGTTTAAAGATGCTCTAAAACAAAGTTCAACAGATGAAAAGATCTAACGGAGTTAACAAAGATTAGGCTAATAAAATTATGAACTGATATATTATTATGAATAGCTAAATCAATCAACTAGCTCATATAATAAGACTTCCTATGGTACCAGATATCTAAAATGGCAACACACACTGTCCCAGAAAGCTAATTGTACAAAATTACAGGTCTAAAGAATTTTATGTCAACCTGTGGATATCCCAGGCACCCAACCATGAAATTGCCATCCTGTTCAACGAAAAAAAAAGTTACGAATAAATTACAGCATGACAAGAAACGTTTATAAACATCAAAATTAATGATAACATAACAATCAACCATTAGAAAAATATTACCTAAAAAGAAACAAGTGAGAATTTGTCTCACATGCTTATAATGCATAATGCAGAAACCAGGATGACACACACACTCTCTCTCTCTCTCGACACATCAATGAAGAGAGGCTCTTTACCCCCCACGCCCGTGTCCGCGCAAGGTATACAGAAAGTCAAATATGTCGATTATAATTTGCAGACTTTTATCATATCTTAATCAATGGGGTTCAGTGATTTAAAAAATATCAGCATTTTGGTGCTGCCCTTACTTGTAATATGGAATACTTAGATCACTAATTTTTAAGAGCAATTCTCATTCAAATGGGAAACTTCAGAAGCATTAGCCAAATACTTCTAGTAAAGAGTCACTACAAAATGAAGAAGAAGGGATAGAAAGTTTAAGGAGAAAATAAAAGAGTTTGAAATACAAAAGTAAACTGAGTCTATTACCAAATGCCTTATAATGCATCTGGAGGCCAAAATACTATTACCAAACAGTGGTATATAATATATTGTCCATCATATGAAACCATGATTTAGATGGAGAAAGTCAGAAAGTTTGAAAAACAAAAGCAAACTGAGTTGTTTTCAAAACCCTCATAATATATCGAGACCCATTGTGAAATGAACGATAACTGTTACATAAAACCATGAATTAGATGTGAAAAGGCAGAAAAGTACTTTCATATTTGTGAACCAAGATTTTTTTTTAATCTTTGAAAAGGTGTTGCCTTCAAGAATTCAACAAGGGTTTTTATTTCAATGGTTCTTGAAGGAGTTTCTTTTTGTGCCATTATAGGAGGATGTTAAATTTTCCTTTTCAGAGGATGTTCTATTTTCCTTTTCACTAGACATATAGATTATCCTATACTATAATTTGTAAATGCTTTACACAATAGTAGTATGATTTCCATTCCTGTCAAAAATAAAATCAGTTAGAAAACTCAACTCAACTAGATCTTAGTCCCAAACTAGTTAGGGTCAACTACATGGATCCTTTTTCTCAATTCTGAGAGGTTTTGATCTACATTATTGGGAAGAAAAAAATAAAATCCAACCAATTACAATAAACAAAGAAACAAATTGCAAGGAGGAAGGATAATAGACATATTTGTAGGCTTATAATGTGCCTTCAATTTTAAAATTCCTTCTACAATGAAAAATCGTTTTAAGTAAAAAGTCTATTATTTATTGGAGTCTAGAGAAATTTGTAATAACTGTATACTTTTTCAATAATCAACCATGATCATTAATGGATGATCCATTGGTAGAACTAAAAGTGCAGTGGTTTCCTAAAGGAAAATTAAAGCCACCATAAAAGGAACTTATAATTAGGGGTGTTCATTCGGTCAGTTTTAGGGGGTTTTTCTGACAACCGAATTACTGAACCGAAGTTTTTGAAAACCGAACCAATCCAAAAACCAACCGAAATTTTCATGATAAAAACCGAACCGAAATTTTTAGAAATATTAATTATTTTAGAATTTTTATATTAAATTATTATACTTTTTTAAAAATATATAAAAATTAAAACTAAAATTTTGGTTATTTCGGTTAATTTGATTAACTAAAATTTTCATATACAAAACCGAACCGAACCAAATTTCGGTTCAGTTCGGTCGTAAAAATTCGAAAATGCTAAAAATTCAAACATAACTGAACCGGGTCGGTTTGGTTTTCGGTTCGGTCAATTCGAAAGGCTTGCACACCCCTACTTACAATTTAACAACATGTCGAGAAAAAGGGAAGATTCTAGAGGCACCAAACAAATAAGAAGCCGCCAATATGGTTTGGCCAGCCTTAACAGACATAAGGAGTTAAAGGTAAAATTTTCTCAACCATGCAAGTCAAATTGACATATCATTACCCGGTTTCGTCTCAGCACCATATTTGTTTCTTGGCAAGCTGCACAAGGCCGAACAATTTCCCCAATTGCATGATTGTCATTTCCACCAGTTCCATCAGATCTGTACAAGAAGCAGAAATATGCACGACATGACAATGAAAATGTTAACTGTTACAATAAGAAGCAAGTACCCACCTCTCAAAGAAAACAGCCATGGCTTCTAAAAGTTTTACTTTATTTACCCTTGCCTGCAAGTAGTGAGAGTTAGGTTGCAAAATTGATATTGACCAGTATATGCAACAAAAATTAAATACATAAATAAAAAAGGATATTGATTTAGCTAAATACATTCAAAAGATTCCTATACATATTGCAAATGTTGCAATTAGTACTTAGAATTTTATTTGGTCCAATTGACTATAAAAGTTTTTTTTTTAGCCAATTCAATGCTTCTCATGACAAGATAACATCTAAAACAATCATTAACCTAAGAATTTTGCACAATCAAATTGAATATGCAGTCTTTTACAGATAATTAGAGTAGTCTATTGTAGCTTTAGCCATTAACAATAACTTATAGCTGCTTAAAATTGCTCATGAAAATCAAACAATGCGTTTTTTTGAAACTCCATAATTTATCTTTGTTAATGTTTTACCTAAATTGAACATTTTTAACAAAGAAAATAATAGAGAATAAATCCAACAGTCAGACAAAAAATATAAAACTTGTAGCCCTCTACCGAAAATAAAAAGAAGATTACATGACAAAATATACATGGATAATGGAATCCAATCTATGAGGCATAAAAAACAAATAAAAATAACTATTAGATAGATATACCTCATCTTGCTAGACAATGAAGATTACCAATGGAAACTTCTTATCAAATAGGTGGTACACATGAGATTGAAATCCCAATCTATATAAAAACCTCTCATTTTGTACCATTAAAGAGTTTAGAAATCAATAAAGAGAAACACAAGGTTGAAAAAAATGTTGACCAAAACAAAAAGATAAAAAGCAATACAAATAGAAAACCAAAAGGAACCTCATTGAAAACAAAGAATCAGATTTATAGAAAATCAAAGGAATCAAATTGCAGACTCTTTGATCGAATAAAGGAATACGGAGGTTGAAATGGGTATTAAAGGGGACTAAGAAAATAAAGAGTAACATAAATAGAACACCAAAGGAACCTAATCAAATACAAATAACTACATAAATAAAACATCAAAGAACCTGATTGATGAATGCAAAGCCACATGTCAATAATATAGGTTTTTCCTCTAATGGTAGAATGCACCACTTGTCAACTTAGTTCGTATTATATTTTAAAGCCCAACTTTACAATTATCATATACAAATGGGCTTTTGACAAGAAAAATATTACTATTTTATTATATTTTAATACTTTATTATCCTAATAAAACTATTAAGTAATTTTGGAAAAACTATTACAAAATAATCATTGTTTCATTTACATGTCTCTCTTTCCTATTTATTTTAAGAAGTAGTATCTTGCAATCAATCACAAACGGATATATGAAAACAAAAAAAATTCTCACCAACTCTCATTCTCACCTCTTATCATTCTTAAAATGATATCCGATTGCTTCATTTTCTTAAAAGACCAAAATAAAGTTCCGATCCTCCATTGTTCACGGAAACTCAAAGGTTTCCCACACTTTCCAAGCACACTCAACCTCAAATTTAGTACATTGGAGTTGCCTCAAAGTGAAAGAGCATACTCTAAGTATCAAAACCAATACACACAATTGCAAAATTGCAAAGGGTAGATTAAAGGTTTCCCACACTTTCCAAGCACACTCAACCTCAAATTTAGCATATTGGAGTTGCCTCAGAGTGAAAGAGCACACTTTAAGTATCAAAACTGATACAAACAATTGCAAAATTGCAAAGGGTAGATTAGAGTATATTTCATTCTGATCTAAGTATTGATCTGATCAGGATACCCTTTGATGGCCATATATAATGCAAATTTTCATAAAATTTCCTCTTCTTATTATTTACAGCAATATATCTTTCCTATGCAAGCCATCTCAATAGCTCCAATGGGATAAATATATTCCTCTTAACATCGCAAGGGTCTACAAATTGCAAAAAGAGTGATTGAACCAGCATAAAAAGCAATGCTTCACCAAAACAATCAATCATGAAGAAATAATTTAAATAAAGTTATGAGAACAATTTCACAGTAATTATGTAAAGAAAGCAAAGGACATGGTCCTGCTCAAAAACTTCACTGGGCATTATTCAAATATCAACTTACATCTAAGAAGCAAGCCTTCATCTGCTGCAAGCAAGTTTCCAAAACTTCGGCTTTACTTTTATGGCCCATGCTGACTTCTCTCATGTCATATTCCATCATCGATCTAAGATTTGGTTTCCAGAGTTCATACCTGAATAGACAAATTTCATAATGAAGAACCACTGCAAGAGCATATCTACTTTAGAGGTCACTAGAAATCTTATGAAACGAACTAAGTATATGAGAATGGCATGATTCAAATTATGCGTTTTTTTTCCCTACATTTTGAACTTTTTTGGGAAGGCAAGGAAGTCTAACTAAAACCAAACTAATTTGACAGACTTAAGCAGGAGAGCATTCAACGTTAGCGTATAGGATCTTCGGTCATCTTACACTTAATCATATAGTTTTCTGAATCCCATCCTATCCATAACCCCAATCATACATGTAATATTTTATTTTTCTTTTTAGCAAGACGAGCAATAAATCCTGATATTTTTGTTACACCATGATGGCTTTTTGTTAGAAATTTGTTTAGTGCTAAGAAAATTTCCATGCACTTCTAATTTACTCCAACTCCCATCCCCTTGAAAAAAAAAGTTACAAAAATAACTTCTGTTTAGTTCTTTGCACCATCATTGTCAATCAACACAGCTACCAAAATCGTTCATAGCACCATGAACGGGCTTAAAGCATTCCATAATATATGCTTGCACCTCACATTGTATATATAAACATATCTTTAGAAGACTATGCTCACAGATTTATATGTGCACCATGAGTTATTTGTGCTTGCATAATACAATCTCTGCACATAATCACATATGAAAAATCTGCAACTGAATTATAAACATAAAAATCCATTATTTTTCTTATGATGGGCTAATGGACTATTATTGTATACTGCAAAGTTACTTGAACAGAACTGTTAAGAGTAAGTGCTTCAAGTATAGATGGTGGCCACTTGATGAAACAAAGAAGTTCAAGGCAAGATCACATCCATAAGCTGTTGATTTAAGCAGGACCAAAAATGATTTATCACTAATTCAGAAATATCCAATAAATATCATTAATTCCATTTGGCAACTCACCGAATAAAAAACATAACATCTACCTCACATAGGAAGAAAAACACAATATGCAAATCTAACAAGAATGGTAAGCAGTTGATCAGAGACTGAAGTTGCAACATCATATAATGGTAACACTAAAAGAAGAATAAGTTTAAGTTCCAAACTCACAAATGAAGTGAATTACTTACCCCATATCATCATATCCCATAACTAGAGCCTCACCCTGAAATTATATTAGCGTCAGAATATTAACAGGAAAAAAATTGAATAAAAATCTAAGACATTTCATAGCAGCCTTTTGTGTAAAACCCAGACAGCAACTTGCTTTATAATTTGGCATAACAATTAATATACTACTAAAAAATGGATGTCGCCATCAGAAAGATCTACAAAAGCTGGATGAAAGATCAAATAAATGTGTTTCTTCAGGTAAGATTGTCCCAGGCCTTATATAGTTTCTTCTTTAGTCATAGTTCTATTTCATAGTCATGTTTATTTTAGAAAACATTATTTGTGATGCTGTGTGTGGATTCCCTTGCTGCTTTTCTCAGGGAATCTATCCCTATAGAGGATGATCATTAGTTTTGATCTATAGATACCCATCATTGTGATGCTGTGCAGCCCAGTTTTCAGACAATTATAAAAACTCTACCAGTAATGTCTCTTTAGGTTGCCTGATACAATTTAACCCCAGGTGTGATGCCTATGGGATCTTCACAATAATGCCGAAGGATTTCTAAGTGTGGTTATGAACTTTTTTTTTTTTCTCTCCTTTTCTAACCAGATCAAAAACTGCTAATAATTGCATAATTCAGCCATTATAAGCTAATCTCCCGATTCCTAAAAACCCCAACTATATATATATATATATAAAGATCTGCAACCAGTCTTGAGTTAGTTACATTGTACCTTACATTGCATTCATCTTTGTTTAGCTACATTAATTTTCTCATATAAATTAATGAAAGAGTACAAAAGAATGAATGAAGAAGTTGCATGCATTTAAAGATTCACTAGAACAATCAATAGCCTTTGCAAATTAAGCAGGCATATATACATAGAGAAGACTTAATCTAAACATCTAGGCATCACTGCAACCACAAAGTGTCTATATCCATTTCAATCCAGCAAGTTGTACTTTTTCCACGTGCATGAAAACATGAAATAGGAAAATTGTAGAGATGTTTGCTTACAAAGAAAATAAACAAAATCAAATACACAAAGAAATATGTTGTATCATGTGTGTGGACTTGAACTGGAGCCAAAAAGTAGTTACTAGATTAGTAGGAGAGAAACGTGTGTTTGCATCCTTTGTTGCGTAGAATCTATCAAGCAGCTTCTTGATGTGATCATGCATTGTCGCATCCGTTCCGATGCCTGCCTGATCAACACCAAAAAAAAAAAAGAGAAAAATATTTAAATCACAATCCGCATGCAAGGAATAAAGGCCTGCATATTTGTAATAACTGACTCATGGAAATGCTCCGCTAGCTGAAAGTGTAAAGTTAATGATGGTATTCTTAAATGTAGTGCTGTGGTGGTGTCTCTCTCTCTTTCTCTTCCCCCTTTTCCAATCAGTGTGTGCGTGTGCGTGTGCGTGTGCGTGTGTGTAAGATTTTCCATGAAAGCACTTTATGAAACACATTGTTATATATATTGTGTGTAAAATTTTCCAAGCACTTCACGCAACCAAGAAAGACAATGTAGTGAGAACCACAAGCCAACAGTGAGCCACCACATTCAATGAACCCTAACTCTCACAAATTGGAGCACTGCCTTCTCTTCACAAAGCCATATATTGCCCACAGGAAATAAAAGGCATGCGTTCCATTCTTAAAAAATATATATATATATTGTAGTATTTATGAGAAATTCTGTCAGGATTTCGTTCGATTTGAACTATATAATTTTATCTTAAAATATATATGACAATTTTTAAGTTACAAATTGAAGGGCAATAAGTGAATCAACAGCAAGTTCAGAAAGAAAAGAAGCCAACTATTATTTCAGTATAATTATATCAAGACTTCACAATCTAATATATTATTATATTCCCTTTAAGATAAATTATGCCAATTTTCAATTAGATTTGATGAGAACTTTTTTAAATATTTGAATGGCCTACGATTAATTTTAAAAATTCATTATTTTAACAATATACAGTGAAACTGGAATATATTTTAAATAAACATCAATAATAAAGATTATATATATATATATGTATAGAGAGAGAGAGAGAGAGAGAGATATGGCAGTAGAAAGAAAGAGACGTATTTAAAAACAAAAGTCACTACAAGTGGAAATTGAAAACCAGAACTGATAATATAATTTTGAAACACACAGCCAAATGACCTAACATCATTCTACGTAAAAGAATTGCTAATTCATATTAAATTATATAAAATAAGAAAACCGAAAAATAAATATATAGGTGCCATAATTCAAACACTTTGATATGGAAACAGCATGCTTTCCATATGATCAACTGATCAAGTTACAAAGAGATGTAGAAAACAACCTAAAGTAGCATTCTATGTCTGGTAATAATTTTAAAAACTCAGAAAACTAACTCCCAATTTTCCAAATAGAAAAATTCTTCTAGTAATCATTAAACTCCATTTTCCTAGTTTTCTAGGAATAATTTTCTAAAGAACAGGTTTGGTTTTCCACTACTAAATAGGACCTATGTTTTATAGAGATTTGGAAAAATACTGCATTTGAACAAAACAGTTCTAGCTTTCTATGTGCGGAAGAATTTTCCAAAAATAGCCCCAGCTTCTTACAAGTAAACACTTCCCCATGAACCTATAAAGAGAATACCATAATAAAAGGTAGCAGAATATAACATAAACTTTGCAGAAATCATTTCTCACCTTATCCATACAGCTAAGCAAATCAGATTCGCTTAAAAGAGGTGGTGGTCTAGTAACTCCTGAATCAAGAGTCAGTGTCGTTGGGATAAACTGCAACATGATCAAAACCAAAATAAATTTCTATCTTATATTTTTGAAATTGACTATATAAAAAGAAGCAAATAATTACCTCAAAGTTTAGAGCACCATGTACCACTATATATCAGTATTTGCATTTATAAATTTTCAGTGATGAACAAACTCTTAGATAGCATGCAAGTAAACTGCCAATTCCATCATTAACCAAAAAAGGGAACAAAAGAGAAAGAGACCTGGTCTATTTTTCTCAAAAATCAAAGAATAAGAATAAGGTATCCCTTCAAATAAATCTGACCAAACACTACAACTTTATGTTGTCTTTAATACTAAACCATCAATCATAGTTGCAACCTAATTTCAAGCAATGTCCGCAACTGCATCTGTACCAATGCTTGCTGGTTGTTAGCATTCTTATTTCCATATTATTTTAGTTAAGAAATTCATATTGTTTTGTGCAGCTGCTTCTTATTGACATTGGGAGACGCAACATCAGTAAACATCTTTATTTTAACAAGTCAAGAAACAGAAGCTTTATTATCAAACTTCCCATTGATGTGCTGCTAGTGCTAAACCAATATCGATGTGCTGCTAAAACAATAAGTAAGCCAATCTAACAGGCACAAATCAAGCTATTATCCAGTAGTTGTCAAAATGTGGTAAACAATTGTGGAAATCAACAGTGGTTGACATAGGGGACTAACATGGTAATTGTAAAATGCAAAGCATGCAAGCCAAAAAGTTTCCTTATATCACATGCTAAAATAAAGTTTTCCAGACATCCTAGTTTCCATTATATGACGAGGCATACAATGAATTAAGCGAAAGCACATTTCATACTCCATTCACTGCCAAAAACTTTACTTCATATATTAATGCCATTTAAAAGCTGTGCAGAAGAATCACTCTAATTGATGAAATATTACACATCTTAAAATCCTATTTATTGAGGCTTTTTGATAGAACCCACATTATCACGGTCACAAACAATTTTGCTAATCCCAAAACCTCCTATGCCTTAGGGGCCAACACTAATTAGGATTCTAACACAGTACTACACAGAATAGAAAATCCTAAACTAGTACTAAAGGCCAGATTATAAATATAAAGAGTATTAAAATTCCTAACTATAATTCTAAACAATATTAAACTTAAAATGAACAGAACTTACAAGAAAAATCCTGAATTAAAAAATAATAATAATAAGAATGAACTCCTTAAAACTAGTTTTCCTTACTCCATCATTTTTAGAGGAGAGAATAAGGCAGATCAAAATATACTAGCATTCATAACTTGATCAATTTAATAATTAAAATAAAAAGCTTGCCATTAAAGCAATAAATAAATAAATAAAAACAGGTTGCAAATGATTTAATGAGGAGTAGCAAACCTGTTGTCCCTGGACATAGGTTGGAATCATAGAACCACCCCATGATTCAAAGCGATAAACATCTAAGTAATTTTTCTGTCAAAAAAGAATTAATTGCATCAAGTACATAATTATCTCAAATACACGAACTAAGTTAAAGGGAAAAGGTGGTTTACAGTAAACATGACATAATTTCTTTATGCAAGCCAATTGAAACTAATGGTCCACAAACAAGGGTTAGAGCACTAAATCATGAATTTTCTGCTTTAGATCTTCAGTCAGATGTAAAGAAACATGCAAATGCAGATAGAAAAATCATGAGATCCAGTGATAAGCTCAATAAAATACTTGGATCAAAGATTAAAGGAATCCTGAAGTTAGAACAAGAATATAAGATTCAAAACCAAATGAGCATGACTTCATGCAATGATAACGGACCTGAGTTTGTAACCAACAATAACACAGGTTCATGCCCAACAATCACCAGAGTGAAAAACTAATCCAACAATTCATACCAATACAGTTCACAATACTTTTATATAAAACAGTATCTAGTTGATCACAGATAAGGATAAACCAAATGTTCAACTGCCAATTAAAAACAGCAGACCAGAGATTGAAGAAGATATGTTCAAGAACCGAAACAGCAAGAATATAAAAAATAGGATCGAGAATGCTGAACGCATGCTTAATGATCAATAATAAGTAATAAAACTATTACTTGGCATAGCCTATAAAACTGTGAGAATGATGCAGAATACCCACAGCTAATATCACTCTCCCTGATGCAGAGAACTGTTCGCCAGCAATATCAATTACAACAGTAGTTTCAGCCCCTACAGCTGGTTGTGAAACGCAAGCCAGAAAATGGCGAACAACCAACTCGTACACTCTCTGCAGACAATAGGAGTTCAAATTTCAGAACACATTAAAAGCTTTGATCCATAATTTGGACCCAAAAGAATTGGCAATAATATATAGGTCCAAAGCAGACTTAAGAGTTGCAATAACAAATGTACTTGCATGATGATCTTGACTCCATCCAGTTTCACCAGGAGAAAACTTTGTTGGATGTATAGGTGGATGGGCTTTGTCATCATGTCCACCACTACTGGGGTTTTTCCATAATCCTGCTCCTGGATCTGACAACCTTTGAGCATATGAACCCCATATAGGATGCTCCTGTTGTTCTCGCACAATTGCCTGCATCAAGTTAAGAGAACAATTTATCCAAGCAATAGTCACTAAAAAAATCAACAAATGATCCATTCAAAAAGTTGCAGCTAGAAAAATTTTAAACAAAAAAGGAGAGGTAATAAGGCAATATATCATTTGCCATCATCTAGCAGAAAAGAAAAAAGAGTACACAAAATTTTAATAGAATGAGAGGACAAATCAATGAAGCATTAGACCAACCACAAAAATTGATTTTTTTTAAAAGGAGTCAGCAACATTGTCATGGAGTAGGACTTAAATTAATTCAACAACCAACAAATTTTGTAGGTATTAAAGCTAATACTAGAAGGATAATCATCATCCAACACCTTTAAAGACCCCATTTGTGCAAATCTCCATTTAGGTTCAAAGCAGAAAACTGTTGCATGCATCTCCAAAGGATGCAACACTAACTGACAAGAAAGTTCAATTTCATAAGTTATTGCAAAAACCATTATTGATTTTATCATGGCCACTAAACCTCAAAATGTATCAATAAAATTGTCAACTTTGCTTTTAATTCAAGGCCTAAAGGGAATTAATTCTCTTATGAATCCATATAGAACAAATAAGAATGCAAGCTCCTTAAATTCATTTGGATGGGGTCAGACTGAAAAAGGTGGACGCTAGCGATCTAAACCATCCTGCTTTATCTGTTACTAATATTAAATGAGCTTTAGAAATGGGCATGAAAGTTCTTAAGGTGCCGCATAACAGATTGACCACCTCCATGATGCCACAAAGGGTGAGCAAACAATCTTCAAATGACTTGAGATAATACTCAAAGCAGTATAAAAACACCAACAAATTAAATAAACTAATGTCAACAGCAGACATATCCCAGAAGGAAGTTTCATACAAAGCGCATAAGCAATTTCCTCAACCAAAAAGAACTTTATGTAACAGTTGAAAGGACAGAAATTTACATTCTACGCTTGAACAGCTCATAATTTAAATGGCTTTTCAATAGAAACTTAATTTAAATTCAGATAGAAATTTTACATCTAAATCCATGAAAGAGAATAACCTCAAAATACCAAAAATTTGTTAAGTTACGTGCGCATATTTTGTTACCTCTAGGGCAGCAAAATAGTAAGGTTACTCCATTATGACCTAGAGATTACAGATCAGACTTCAAAAACAGCCTCCTCACATCACAGGAGAAAGACTACATACATCTGACCCTCATCCAAATCCACAGTGACCAAAATCAATAGAACAAACTTTACATACATGCATCATCTTTTAAACTTTACATACATGCATCATCTTTTCACTTACTTTGCATCACTTATGAAGTTAATGTTCTTTCCCGCTACCATTTTGGTTTTCCAACATTTAATTCATTGAGTATAATAACATAACTAGAAATGATCACCACAACCAATAAAATAAGGTTACCAACATGTAAATCTGTCCTGCTAGAGAAGCCATCTGTCTCTGTACGAGGATAACTAATGAAACCAGCTTGGTAAAGGGCTTCAGCCACCTATTAATAAAAAAAATGAATACAGAATGCTAGAGATTGTCAGAAAAAAGCAACCTACGAAACTGTGTCAATGCAGATAAGAATTCAAGTGTTAAGTAGATTATATCTCTAATACATAAAAAGTGCAGGGAACGAGTAAAATATAATCAGATCAGAACAAAAATTGGAGAACAAATTTGAGTGGAAATCACAATGAAATACAATTTTGAATAGACTACCAAATATTTACCTGGATCTTCTCCAAACAAAAAATATAGAGACTATTTGTACGCAACTGAAACATTGAAGTGGACTATCTATTATGAAATTCTTTTATGCATAAAATTAAATTTGACTCAGAAGCTTTAAAATTGCCCCAAGGATACAGTTGTTGAAAGAATAATGACATTATATAGGCAAGCCAATAAAATGGATTAATTAATGCATCACGAAAGAGATAGTATATCCCAACCCTTTACCTTCATTGTCTGTTCAGAACTCAACCGGAAATAACGTGAAGCACGTTTTTCAAGCTCAATTGTGCTCAGCGGATGTGGAGGGTACTTCTGTTTCTCCTGTTGCTGAACCTTAGTCACCTGGTTGGGAATTTGAAATATAATAGATCCAAATGCTTCATCTAAAAGTTGTATTTTAAAATCATCAAGCAACATGATTTCTGTGACTTACAGTCGCAGTTGGCTCCTGAACACACATTTCGTAAAGTATAACAACACAAGTGTAGTCAAAAAGATGTCCACGCCTGCAAAGTTAAATTACCAAGAATTTTTAGCATATGACCTTTAATAACTCAGAAAGGAAACAAAATGGACCACAATTTACATCCAACTGAAGGTAGCAATGCCTTCATCTGATTTGTGAGAACAATTGATAGTCCAAAATTCTTCTGGCTCATGTGATTGAATCTCCCAATAACGCTCCACTATGAAACCAAGTGTAGGGAACTACAATTGATGAGGAAGCAGAATGACAAATTCATAAGATTGCACACCCTGAGTTCAAATCCAAGGCAACTAAAATTACATTTTCTTTTGAAATTTTCAACTAGAATTAAACCTGACATGGCCCATAACTTAGAACAAGGTTTCTGTCATCTTGAGCAGAATCAATAACAAACTTATCTTTCAACAGCATTGTTTGAAACCTAGTGAAAGAAGCACCAATCCGAAGATCAATTTCCTGAAAAAAAAAATAATAATAATTTAAGTTGTTCCATGTAAAAGGAGAATGCAATAAAAAAAAAGTATGGAAAGAATTGAGGCACGGTGCTCCCTAGGGTCTTTCATCTGATAAGTACATCAAGAGAATTTAGAAAACAAGCGAACAGGCAAGGACATCATTCAACATTCAGAGAGAACCAAGCATCATTGCACATTCAGATTGCATTAAATTACCAAAAAAAAAAAAGGGGGTTAACTATGCATTGACTACAAGAAAATTGGAAGATATCTAACTGAATAAGAAAAAGGCACTTACTTGCCTAGCATCCACAGCATCAGAAAACCACTGATTGGGAGAAACAAGATTCTGGACCGCCTCATGGATTTCCCTGGCATTTGCAAAATCAAACATCATGAAACATGAAGTCAAATCATTCTAATTACTAAAAACAGAGGAAGACTAGCTTTAAAAAAAAACCTGTCAATTAATGCAGAGAACCGAGCCCTTCGCACAGTAAGATAGCGATTTGCTGCTCCACACACACCCATCACTTCAAAAGCAATGTTTTCTCCCTCTCTATCGCAATCAAGCCACAGAATAAGCCACTGGCACCTTCTTGCTTCCTCCTCCAAAGTCCGTTTAATGTCTATCTTGTCCTACCAAGGACCAATTGAAAAGATAGTTCACCAATTGATAAAGACGCATACATTGCATGACAACCCCCTACATTGAATACGACAATTACATTTTCACTTCAAATTAAACCATGCATTTTAAAATTTACATTATTATACTGAGGGAAAAGAGAGACCTCGGGGACGAATTTGCGGACAGGAGCACGGTAAAGATCGGCAGGGTCGCAAGAATGCCACTTGCGGAATCGATCGTCGAATTCGAGCTCCATGAGATGACCGATGACTGAAGTAACCAGCATGTGGCATGGCTGGCCGTTAATCACATAATTGAACTCGTAGATCTTGTTGTATCGAGACCGTCCCTCTCTAACTCTCAGCCCATGTTGCTGGTTCCTTGAGAGTATTGTCGCCACCGATTTCGCCACAGACGGCTTCTCAGCCACATTCAGCACATTTATCATAGCTAGCTGGTGATGGTGGCGGGAGTTTGCAGGATTTTACAAAAAAAAAAGTGTCTTCGCCATGGTATATAAATTTGGAATAATTACATTTTTGTGTCCCAATGTTTTAATTTTCACTAGGGCAAAGGTACATTTTCGCCCCTAATGTTTATAGCGAGGCACACATAAGTAGGGCTGAGCGCGGGTCGCGGAGAAATCTGAACTGTCCCGAAAAACCGAAAAAACCAAACCGAAAATCTCCAGAACCGAAAATATTTGTTGACTGTTTGACTTTCTCCGAACCGAACTGTACCGAAAATTTTTATTGGGGCGGGTCTGGAGATAATGAGTTCTCCGAACCGAGAACCGGACCGAACCGAACCGAACTGCTCCAAACCGAAAAACCGAAACCAGAACCGATAATTTACTATATATATTTATATATGTGTGTGTTGTGCGAGTATGTATATTTCAAAAA